>SJYX01019331.1:0-14453 GCA_006410675.1 Oreotragus oreotragus | reverse complement strand
TACAACTAGATTAGGAAGAGTGAAAAGATGCTGTTAGATGGTGAGCCCAACAAAATTGATAGTTTCAGAGACTCAGTGAAGTAAAAATGTTAGTCACTCAGTCGTGTCCAACTCTTTCTGACCCCACGGACTTGAGCCCACCAGGCTCCTCTGTCCATTCAGAGACTTGTGAGCTCTAATAAGAATTTTGATTTTATCTTATGTGTGATCAACCAATAAAGCATTTTCATACACGTGCTCATCTCCTCCTGTGAGAACTCCAAAATTGCAACTAACCACTGAACAACCATCAACAGAATGTTGGATCCCACCAAAAAAAGGTACCTCACATCCAAGGGCAAAGGAAAAGTCCAAGTAAGATGGTAAGAGGAGCGAAATCACGTTTAGAATCAAACCCTATACCCTCCAGAGACACTCTGAGGGCTCAAACAAAACCTTGTGCACACCATAAGCCAGAAAGCCCACGGAGACTGAGCCAGACTTGTCTCTGAGTGTTTGAGTGTCTCTCGAAGAGGCAAGGGTCAGCAGTGGCTTGCTGCAGGGACAGGAGTTCTGGTTGAAGCAGACCTGGGAAGTGTAGCATGTGAGCCCCACGACAGAGCCACCGAGCAGACAACCCACAAACCAGAGAACAATTTTGCCAAAGAAGTTCTTGCACTGTTGCAAATTCTAGAGCCCACGACAGATTTCACAACCTGGGAATTCAGCAAAGGGACTGAAATTCCCCCTAGGAATTTGACTTTGAAGGCCAGTGGGATTTTATTACAGAACTTTCACAGGAATGAGGAAACAAACCCTTGGAAGGCACAAACAAAACTTTCTGTGGACCAGGACCCAGTAGAAAGGAGCAGTGACCCCACAAGAGTTTAAGCCAGACTTGCCTGTGAATGTCCAAGAGCCTCCAACCAAGGCATGTGTCAACAGTGGCCTGCCATGGGATCAGGGGCACTGAATAAAAGAGTCCTGGCATAAGTCCTTTTGAAGGAGGTCACCATTACTGCCATTACCCCTACCATAGCTTGGCCTCAGGTTCACCCACCAACAGAAAATTGGATTAAAAATTTACTGAGCATGGCTCCATCCATCAAAGTAAGACCCAGATTCCTCCACAGACAGTCCCTCCCATCAAGATGTTTCCACGAGCCTTTCATCCTTCCCATTAGAGGACAGGCAGAATGGAAATGACAGTTATAGAAAACTAACCAAGCTCATCACTTGGATCACAACCTTTTCTAACTCAATGAAATTATGAACCATGCCATGTAGGGCCACCCAACATGGATGAACATGGTGGAGAGTTCTGACAAAACATGGTCCACTGGAGAAGGGAAGAGCAAACCGCTTCAGTATTCTTGCCTTCTGAACCCCATGAACAGTATGAAAAGGCAAAAATATATGATACTGAAAGATGAACTCCCCAGATTGGTACATGCCCAATATGCTACTGGAGAAGCATGGAGAGATAACTCCAGAAAGAATTAAGAGGCTGAGCCAAAGTGAAAACAACAACCAATTGTGGATATGACTGATGATGCAAGTAAGGTCTGATGCTGTAAAGAACAATATTGCATATGAACCTGGACTGTTAGGTCCATGAATCAAGGTAAATTGGAAGTGGTCAAACAAGAGATGGTAAGAGTGAACACTGACATTTTAGGAATCTGTGAACTCAAATGGACCAGAATGGGTGAATTTAATTCAGATGACCATTGTATCTACTACTGTGGATAAGAATCCTTGAGAAGAAATGGAGTACCCCTCATAGTCAACAATAGAGTCTAAAATTCAGTACTTGGGTGCAAATCTAAAAAACAACAGAATGATCTCTGTTCGTTTCCAAGGCAAACCATTCAATATCACAGTAATCCAANTTGTATCTACTACTGTGGATAAGAATCCTTGAGAAGAAATGGAGTACCCCTCATAGTCAACAATAGAGTCTAAAATTCAGTACTTGGGTGCAAATCTAAAAAACAACAGAATGATCTCTGTTCGTTTCCAAGGCAAACCATTCAATATCACAGTAATCCAAGTCTTTGCCCCAACCATTAATGCTGAAGAAACTGAAGCTGAATGCCTCTATGAAGACCTACAAGACCTTTTAGAACTAACACCAAAAAAAGAGATATCCTTTTCATCATAGGGGACTGGAAGGCAAAAGTAGGATGTTAAGAGCTACCTGGAGTAACAGGCAAATTTGGCCTTGGAATGCAAAATGAAACAGGGCAAAGGCTAACAGAGTTTTGCCAAAAGAACACACTGGTCATAGCAAACACCCTCTTCCAACAACACAAGGGACAATTCTACACATGGACATCACCAGATGGTCAATACCAAAATCAGATTAATTATATTCTTTATAGCCAAAGATGGAGAAGCTCCATAGAGTCAGGAAAAATAAGACTGGGGGCTCACTGTGGCTCAGATCATGAACTCCCTAATGTAAAAATCAGACTTAAATTGAAGAAAGTAGGGAAGACCACTAGACATTAGTGTTTTTATGGTTTTATCACTAAGTCATGCCTGACTCTTGTGACCCTATGGATTGTAGCCCACCAGGCTCCTCTGTCCATGAAATTGTTCAGGCAAGAATACTGGAATGTGTTGCATTTCCTTCCCCAGGGGATCTTCCTAATACAGGGACTGAATTCCGGTATCCTGCATTTCAGGCAGATTCTTTACCGTCTGAGTTACTAGGGAAGCCCCAGAGCTTTCAGGTGTGACCTAAATCAAATCTCTTACTATTATACAGTGAAAGTGACACATAGATTCAAGGGATTAGATCTGTTAGAGTGCCAGAAGAAGTAATGATGGAGGTTTCTAACATTGTACAGGAGGCAGTGATCAAAGCAGTCCCCAAGAAGAAAAAATGCAAAAAGTCAGAACAGTTATCTGAGAAGGCCTTACAAATAGGTGAGAAAGAAAATAAGTGAAAGCAAAGGAGAAAAGGAAAGTTACATCCATCTGAATGCAGAGTTCCAAAGAATAGCAAGGAGAGAAAAGAAAGCCTTTCTAAGTGAACAGTGCAAAGAAATAGAGGAAAACAATAGAATGAGGATGACTGGAGTTTTATTCAAGAAAATTAGAAATATCAAGGGAATATTTCATGCAAAGGTGGTCACAATGAAGGACAGAAATGGTATAGACCTAACAGAAGCAGAAGATATTAAGAAGAGGTGGCAACAATACACAGAAAAACTATACAAAAAAGATACTAATGATGCAGATAACCACAATGGTGTGATCACTCACCTAAAGCCAGACATCTTGGAGTGTGAAGTCAAGGGAGCCTTAAGAAGCATCACTATGAACAAAGCTAGTGGAGGTGATAGAATTCCAGTTGAGCTATTTCAAATCCTACAAGATGATGCTGTGAAAGTGCTGCACTCAATATGCCAGCAAATTTGGAAAACTCAGCAGTGGCCACAGGACTGCAAAAGGTCAGTTTTCTTTCCAATCCCAAAGAAAGGCAATGCCAAAGAATATTCAAGCTACCACACAATTGCACTTATCTCACACTAGCAAAGTTTTATCTTTGCTAGCATATGAGATATCTTTGCACTTAACTCACACGCTAGCAAAATTCTCCAAACTAGGTTTCCACAGTATGTGAACCGAGAACTTCCAAATATTCAAGCTGGATTTAGAAAAGTCAGAGGAGCCAGAGATCAAATTGCTAACATCTGTTGTATCATAGAAAAATCAAGAGGATTTCAGAAAAACATCTACTTCTGCTTCATTGCCTATATGAAAGCCTTTGACCGTGTGGATCACAACAAACTGTCAAAAATTCTTAAGGAGATGGGAATACCAGACCACCTTACCTGACTTCTGAGAAATCTGTATGCAGGTCAAGAAGCAACAGTTAGAACTGGACATGGAGCAAAAGACTGGTTCCAAATTAAGAAAGGGGTACCTCAAGGTTGTATATTGTCACCTTGCTTATTTAACGTACTTGCTTATATGCAGAGTACATCATGTGAAATCTTGGATTGGATGAAGCACAAACATAATAATCTCAGATATGCAAATGACTCCACTGTTATCGCAGAAATTGAAGAGGAACTAAGGAACTTCTTGATGAAAATGAAAGAGAAGAATGAAAAAGCTGGCTTAAAACTCAACATTCAAAACTCAAAGATAATAGTATCTGGTCCATTATTTCATGGCAAATAGTTGGGGAAACAATGGAAACAGTGATAGTCTTTATTTTCTTGGGCTCCAAAATCACTGCAAATGGTGAATTCAGTCATGATATTAAAAAACACTTGCTCCTTGGAAGAAAATCTATGATAAACCTAAACAGCATATGAAAAAGCAGAGACATTACTTTGCCAACAAAGTCCATCTAGTCAAAGCTATGGTTTTTCCAGAAATCATGTATGGATGTAAGAGTTAGACAAAAGAAAGCTGAGCACCGAAAAAGAGATGTTTTTGAACTGTGATGTTGGAGAAGACATTTCGAGTTTCTTGGACTCCAAGGAGATCAAACCAGTCAATCCTAAAGGAAATCAATCCTGAATATTCATTGGAATGACTGATGCTGAAGCTCCAATACTTTGGCCACCTGATGTAAAGAACTAAGACTCTGGAAAAGACACTGATGCTGGGAAAGATAGAAGGCAGGAGGTTAAGGGGATACAGAGGATTAAATGAGATGGTGGAATGGCATCACAGACTCAATGGACATGAGTCTGAGCAAGCTTTGGGAGTTAATAAAGGACAGGGAAGACTTCATGCTGCAGTCCGTGGGGTTGCAAAAGAGTGGGACGCTACTGAGCAACTGAACTGAACTGATGCCAATATTAATTATTGATTGTAAAATGATAAGGAGTAGTTGGGGCTTCTCCTGTGGCACTAGAGGTAAAGAAACCGTATGCCAATGCATGCGACACAGGAGAAGAGGGTTCGACCCAGGGTCAGGAAGATTCCCTGGAGGAGGAAAAGGCAACCCACTTAGTATTCTTGCCTGGAGAATCCCACGGACAGAGGAGACTGGTGGGCTGAAGTCCATACAGGTCACAAAGAGTTGGACATGACTGAGGTGACTTAGCACATACACCCAAAGAGTGGTTACCTCCTCCTTCACTGCTTGCTTTAATGGTACAGATCGTATTCAGTATCTCCAAAGGATAATTTTAAGCTATGTGCTTTTCTCTGTCTATTGCTACAACTCTGGTTTAAACCATCGTCCATCCTTTCTCAACTGTTATATAAATTACTTGCTAACTGCTCCCCTCTCAGTTCTCCTGTCACCAAAACTTTTTCTTAATTTCAAGCCCAAAGATTATTTTGGGTCATTACATTCCTGTCCTGCCTAAACATGCATTGCTAATTAGGTACTAATGCTTCACAATGGCCTTTAAGACCCTTCATGCTTTTGTCTCTATATAATGCTCTGACCTCGCCTCCTCCTACTCTAGAGACTTTGTGTTTGCTATTTCTTGTGTTTTCTGTTCAGATACTCTGTTATACAGATATTACAGGGGCATCCAGGAAAAGGGAGGAGCAAATCAGAATTTATTTTCCATCAAATAATACAAGATTTGTAAAACTGTTGCTTTGTCTAGTTATATCATCTAGATCTCTGCCAAGAAGTATCGATACCTTGGTATTTCAAAATTCTAAATATTTCAGACAATTGGAATTGAAAATACAAAGGCTAACACCTGGTTTTTCCAGAGGATAAAGCAAAGTTTGAAGTTGGAAGATACATAAAATGTATACTTATTTCAAATTTCTATTGTTTTCTTTTATATGTAGTTGTATATAAGAGGAAAACCTGGCTGTTTGTTTTATAGTGAGAATTAAGAACCTTAATTCCCTAGTGCATGAGATATTAATGCTAATACTTTCCACTGTCCTTGTTAATTATGATGCTTTACTCTTAGGACTTTAAAAAATGTTTCAGTAAAACAATAGATAGATTGCTAATGTCCTTGACTGTGTCTCTCGGCATTGAATGCTGTGATCTGGCTGGGGTTCCTGAGTTGATTACTCACTCTAAGTAAGTAACATATTCTGTAAATAGCAAGCTAACACCATCTGTACAGGCTGTTGTGTTTTGTTTTTTTTTTTTACCGTTCATAAGCTACAGGAAATCAACTCTGCCCTAATTTCCTACATGATTCAATAGGGTGGAAGCCAAGGGAATACAAGCTAATGTGACCTTTAAGTACATTCCTATGATATTAAGCTTCAGATGAAAAATTAGGGCAAGGGGTAGACTACCATTTAACATTGGAATATGCATCTTTGCTGATATTAGTAAAAAAAGGCCTAGAAATTTTGGAATTGCTTTGAAAAAGGAATCACCTCAAATTTACAGAATATATTTATGTAAATTTTGTAAAGGTTAGAAATGTAAAGACTGTTCAAAATTAATTGTAATCTAGACATCTAGTGTGTTAGTCATTCAGTAGACACTTTGTGACCCCATGGACTGTAAACCACCAGACTTCTCTGTCCACAGCATTCTCCAGGCAAGAATACTGCAGTGTGTAGCCATTCCTTTCTCCAGGGGATCTTCCTGACCCAGGGATCAAACCTGGGTCTCCTGCACTGTAAACTGATTCTTTACTGTCTGAGTCACCAAGGATGCCCCCTAGTCACCTAATGAAAACTGTTAGTCGCTCAATCATGTCTGAGTCTTTGTGACCCCATGCCTCTCTCCATGCAATTCTCTAGGCAAGAATACTGAACTGGATTGCCATTCCCTTCTCCAGAGGATCTTGCTGACCCAGAGATGGAATTCAGGTCTCCTACCTTGCAGGTAGATTCTCTACCATCTGAGCCACCAGGGAAGCCCAGTTATCAAGACTGGTGTTCAAATTTAATCTAATGTGCTTATATTCTTACATTCTGACTCTTTTCAAGATTATTTCTAAATACTCTTTAACTCTAGCTGCCATGTTGCTTTTAATGTTCCTTTTAATTCCTTTTAATTCTTAGAAGCGCTCATATTATTAGATCTGATCATTACATTCTAAATCTGTAAATCTGATACACACATACTTTTGTTGTAAGGATGATGTGATAGGCATTTAAAATATCTCAGCAGGAGAATGGACTTTTAAGAAAATGTTGGCAATATTGATGGATTGATGTCTATGTTGATAACGTTGTTGCTCCTCACTAAGAGGGAAAACAAAAAGAAAGTAAAAAATGTTCTAAACACTCAAATGATTACTTCAGACCTTCTGAGACAGCTGGATTTCACAGCAGGAAACACCAGAATAGCACTTAACATTTCCAGGTAAACATACATATCTGAATGAAAAAATGAAAGTAATAGTCACTCAGTCATGTCCAACTTTTTGTGACCCATGGGTGATAGTCTGCCAGGTTCCTCTATCCATGGAATTCTCAAGGCAAGAATACTGGAGTGGATAGCCATTCCCAGGGGATCTTCCTTACCCAGGGATCAAACTGATGTCTCCCACATTGCACGCTGATTCTTTACTATCTGAGCCACCAGGGAATCCCTAAGAATATCTGAATACCATGATACGAAAGAAGCTGCATGTCTGAGAGGTAAAACTGGGCCATTCTTCTTCCTAGATAGAAAGAGATAATAACACATTTATCCCAATTCTAAAATGAATACATGACAACCACGATATATTTTCCTCCTATTGAAAAAAAAGATATGTACAAATATATTTTGACTCCATCCAGTGATCTCATCCAACAAAAAATCCTAAGTAATTTCATCAAAATGCCATCATTGCACTTGAAAGTCAACTGCTCTTTCCAGGGATGGCAAAAAATTAAAATAATTAGAGAGTCTTATTAAGGAACATAAATATTAGTGAATGTAATAAGAAAGAGTTTATTTTCTCTTAATTCATTTGCAAAACAAAATATTTTGAAGTCTACGTCAAGACAGTGCCTGATTGTGGAGCCATGGAGTGATCAGAGATGAAAGATTGTCTTTAAACTATAATAAAGAAGTCTACTCGAGTTTTATTCCTAATAGGGGCTACTCAGTTACCATGTTTAAATTCTCACTCTGCCCTGAACTCGGCTGCTTGGAGCAGTGGTCGGTTCTCAGTCCAAGCTGGGATCACCAAATTATCTCCCTAGAAAATTTGGGAAGAGTGTTCAGAGACATTCTGTCAGTTCAGTCAGTTCAGTTGCTCAGCGGTGTCTGACTCTTTGCCACCACATGCACTGGAACACAATAGACCTCCCAGTCCATCGCCAACTCCCAGTGTTTACCAAAACTCATGTCCATTGAGTCGGTGATGCCATCCAAGCATCTCATCCTCTGTCATCCTCTTCTCCTCACACCTACAATCTTTCCCAGCATCAGGGTCTTTACAGTGAGTCAGCTCTTCGCATCAGGTGGCCAAGGTATTGGCATTTCAGCTTCAGCATCAGTCCTTCCAATGAACATTCAAGACTGATTTCCTTTAGGATGGACTGGTTGGATCTCTTTGCAGTCAAAGGACACTCAAGATTATTCTCCAAGACCACAATTAGAAAGCATCAGTTCTTCCACATTCAGCTTTCCTTATAGTCCAACTCTCACATCCATTCATGACTATTGGAAAAACCATAGCTTTGACAAGACAGACATAGCTTTGACAAGCTTTGACAATCATAGCTTTGTTGGCAAAGTAATGTCTCTGCTTTTAAATATGCTGTCTATGTTTGTCTTAACTTTGCTTCTAAGGAGCAAGAGTTTTTTAACTACAGGCTTGCAGTCATCATCTGCAGTGACTTTGGAGCCCCCCCAAAATAAAATCTCTCTTTGCTTCTATTGTTTCCCCATCTATTTGCCATGAAGTGATGGGACCAGATGCCATAATCTTAGTTTTCTGAATGTTGAGTTTTAAGCCAACTTTTTCACTCTCCTCTTATACTTTCATCAAGAGGCTCTTAAGTTCTTCTTCACATTCTGCCATAAGGGTGATGTCATGTGCATATCTGAGGTTCTTGATATTTCTCCTGGCAATCTTGATTCCAGCTTTTGCTTTACCCAGTCCAGCATTTCTCATGATATATTTTGCATGTAAGTTAAACAAGTAGGGTGATCATATACAGCCTTGACATACTCCTTTCCTGATTAGGAACCAGTCTGTTGTTCCATGTCCAATTCTAACTGTTGATTCTTGACCTGCATACATATTTCTCAGGAGGCAGGTCAGGTGTTCTGGTATTCCCGTTTCTTGAAGAATTTCCCACAGTTTGTTGTGATCCACACAGTCAAAGGCTTTGTCATAGTCAGTAAAGCAGAAGTAGATGTTTTCTGGAATTCTCTTCTTTTTTGGTGATCCAATGGATATTGGTAATTTGAGCTCTGATTCCTCTACCTTTGCTAATTCCATCTTGAATATCTCGAAGCTCGCATATCACATACTGTTGAAGACTGGCTTGGAGAATTTTGAGCATTACTTTGCTAGTGTGTGATGAGTGCAATTGTATGGTAGTTTGA
The DNA here is from genome assembly GCA_006410675.1 of Oreotragus oreotragus. NCBI lineage: Eukaryota > Metazoa > Chordata > Mammalia > Artiodactyla > Bovidae > Oreotragus > Oreotragus oreotragus. The sequence continues at coordinate 5,014 of SJYX01019331.1, read as the reverse complement.
TCACTCTTTGGCATTGCCTTTCTTTGGGGTTGAAATAAAAAATAACCTTTTCCAGTCCTGTGGCCACTGATGTTTTCCAAATTTGCTGGCATATCGAGTGCAGCACTTTCTTAGCATCATCTTTTAGGATTTGAAGTAGCTCAACTGAAATTTCATCACCTCCACTAGCTTTGTTTGTAGTGACGCTTCCTAAGGCCCACTTGACTTTGCATTCCAGGATGTCTGGCTCTAGGTGACTGATCACACCATCATGATTATCTGGGTTGTGAAGATCTTTTTTTTACATAGTTCTTCTTGTGTATTCTTGCCACCTCTTCTTAATATCTTCTGCTTCTGTTAGGTCCATGCCATTTCTGTCCTTTATAGAGCCCATCTTTGCATGAAATGTTCCCTTGGTATTTCTAATTTTCTTGAAGAGATCTCTAGTCTTTCCCATTCTGTTGTTTCCCTCTATTTCTTTTCACTGTTCACTGAGGAAGGCTTTTTATCTCTTCTTGCTATTCTTTGGAACTCTGCATTGAAATGGATATATCTTTCCTTTTCTCCTTTGCCTTTTGCTTCTCTTCTTTTCACAGCTATTTGTAATGCCTCCTCAGACAACCATTTCACCTTTTTGCATTTATTTTTTTCTTGGGGATGGTCTTGATGGTCTCCCTCCTGTGTAATGTCAATGAACTTCCGTCCGTAGTTCATCAGCACTCTGTCTATCAGATCTAATCCCTTTAATCTATTCCTCACTTCCACTGTATAATCATAAGAGATTTGATTTAGGTCATACCTGAATAAAATGGTCTAGTGGTTTTCCCTACTTTCTTCAATTTAAGTCTGAATTTGGCAATAAGGAATTCATGAGCCACAGTCAGCTCCCAGTCTTGTTTTTGCTGACTATATAGAGCTTCTCCATCCTTGGCTGCAAAGAATATAATCATTTTGATATTGGTATTGGCCATCTGGTGATGTCCATGTGTAGAGACTTCTCTTGGGTTGTTGGAAGAGGGTGTTTGCTATGACCAATGTGTTCTCTTTGCAAAACTCTTAACCTTTGCCCTGCATCATCTTGTACTCCAAGGCTTAATTTGCCTGTTATTCCAGGTATTTATTGACTTCCTACTTTTGTATTCCAGTCCCCTATAATGAAAAAGATATCTTTTTTGAGTTTTAGTTCTAGGAGGTCTTGTAGGTCTTCAAAGAATCATTCAACTTCAGCTTCTTCAACATTACTGGTCGGAACATAGACTTGGATTACTATGATAATGAATGGTTTGCCTTGGAAAGGAATAGAGATCATTCAGTCATTTTTGAGATTGCATCCAAGTACTGCATTTTGGACTCTTGTTGACCATGATGACTAATCCATTTCTTCTAAGGGATTTTTACTGACAGTAGTAGATATAATGGTCATCTGAGTTAAATTCACCCATTCCAGTCCATTTTAGTTCGCTGGTTTCTAAAATGTCTAGAATCATGTTTACTCTTGCCATCTCTTGTTTGACCACTTTCAATTTGCCTTGATTCATGGACCTAACATTCCAGGTTCCTATGCAATACTGCTCATTGTAGCATTGGACTTTACTTCCATTAGTAGTCACATCCACAATTGGGTGTTGGTTTTGCTTTGGTTCCATCTCTTCATTCTTTCTGGTGTGAACTATGAGGAGATACCCCATGTCCAAAGGCAGAGAAGCCCCAGCAAGATGGTAATTGCTGGAGCAGCATCTGTACAGCACAGGGGTGGCAGCTCCACGGTGCAGGAGCAACTTTGAGAGCAAAGGAGAAGACCCAGCAAGATGGTAGTGGGGGTGAAATCATGTTTAGAATCAAATCCCATACCCACCAGAGACACTCAGAGGGCTCAAACATACCTTGTGTGCACTAGGACCCAGAGGCCCCACAGAGACTGAGTCAGAACCGTATTTGAGTGTCTCCTGAGGATGTACTGGTCAGCAGTGGACTGCTGCTTGGGCAGGGGCTCTGGATGCAGTGGACCTGGGTATGGCATAAGCCCTCTTGGAGGAGGTCACCATCAAGCCCACCATAGAGCCACCAGATCTTACACACGACTGGGGAAACGGACTTTTGGAGGGCACAAACAGAACCTTGTGCACACCAGGACCCAGGAGAAGGAGCAGTTACCCCACAGGAGACTGATCCAGACTTGCCTATGAGTGTCCCGGAGTCTCCAGCAGAGGTGTGGGTTGGCAGTGGCCTGCTGCCAGGTTGGGGGCACTGAATGTAGCAGTGTCTGCATGAGACCTTTTGAAGGTGGTTGCCATTATCTTCATTACCTCCAGCATAGGTTGACCTCAGATCAAATAACAGGGAGGGAACAGAGCCCTGACCATCAACAGAAAATTGGATTAAAGATTTACTGAGCATGGCCCCACCCATCAGAACAAGACCCAGTTTCCTCCTCAGTCAATCTCTTCCATTGGGAAGTTTCCATAAGCCTCTTATCCTTCTCCATCAGAGGGCAGACAGAGGGAAAACCACAATCACAGAAAACTAATCAGTCTGATCACATGGATCACAGCCTTGTCTAACTCAGTGAAACTATTAGCCATGCCATGTAGGGCCACCACAGACAGACAGGTCATGGTGGAGAGTTCTGGCAAAACGGGGTCCATGGGAGAAGGGAATGGTAAACCACTTCAGTATTCCTGCCTTGAGAACCCCATGAACAGTATGAAAAGGCAAAAAGATAGGACCCTGAAAGATGATCTCTCCAGGATGGTAGGTGCCCAATATACTACTGGAGATCAGTGGAGAAATAACTCTAGAAAGAATGAAGAGACTGAGGGATTTTCTATGTAGCTGGAAAAATCATGTGTATACTCTTAAACTACAGGGTGGCTATTTTGTATTTTTCCAAGATAATAGAATCATGGACAGCTGGTCCACTAAAAGGAAGATAACTGAAGTACACTAAGACAAACAAATATAATGGAGATAGAAGTGTTTGTTGACCTCTGTAGAATTTCAAGGATTCCCAAGAGGCTCTAGGGGCAAAGACTCTACCTGCCAATGCAGGAGGCATAAAATACATGGGTTCCATCCCAGGGTCAGGAAGATCCCCTGGAGGAGGGCATGGCCACCACTCCAGTATTCTTGCCTGGAGAATCCTATGGACCAAGGAGTCTGGTGGGCCCCAGTCCATGGAGTCATAAATAGTCAGACACTACTGAAGCAACAGCACAACACAGCACAGAGTTTCAAGGTATCCTTTCTTCCTGGTAACCTGCAATTCTCTAGCTGCTGGGTTTCACTATTTCATTTATTTATTTAGCTGCTTTAAGTCTTACTTACCGCACAGCATGTAGGATCTTTCTTTGCAGCACACAGGCTCAGTTGCTCAGTGGCATGGGCGGATCTTAGTTCCCTGATCAGGGATTGAATCTGGGTCTCCTGCATTGCAAAGCAGATTCTTAACCACTGGACCACCGGAGAAGCCACTCACTAAACATTTTAAATCTTTATCCTACAGTCCCCTGGGAATTCCCTGATGGTCCAGTGGTTAGGACTTCACCTTCCAGTGCAGGGGTACAGGTTCCATCCATGATTAGGGAGCTAGGGTCCCACATACTTTCTGACCAAAAAAAAACCAAAATGTAAAACAGAAAAAAAATATTGTAACACATTCAATAAAGACTTTTAAAATGGTCTACATCATAAAATAATCTTAATAAGAAAATCTTCCTTTTTCCTTAATCCAGCTTGTATTGTTTTCTGTCAATTGCAATCAAAAGATGCTTAACAACAACAAAGGATATTTTATCTAGTGCAAATATAGAAAACTAAACCCATAATTATAATACAGTGCTAAGTGGTAAAGAAAACACCTAGAGAGCATTATGCTGCTGCTGCTAAGTCACTTCAGTCGTGTCCGACTCTGTGTGACCCCATAGACCGCAGCCCACCAGGCTCCCCCGTCTTCGGGATACTCCAGGCAAGAACACTGGAGTGGGTTGCCATTTCCTTCTCCAATGCATGAAAGTGAAAAGGGAGAGTGAAGTCTCTCAGTCATGTCCAACTCTTAGCAACCCCATGAACTGCAGCCTAGCAGGCTCCTCCATCCATGGGATTTTCTAGGCAAGAGTACTGGGGTGGGGTGCCATTGCCTTCTCCAAGAAAGCATTATAGTCTACACTAAACTAGAAGGGATCAGAGGTGTTGTGTTATGATGAGAGGACAGGATAGAAGATGGAGATAAAGATAGAATAAACGTTCCTAGAGCTAAGGTTATTATAGATTTGACACTTGACCCATTTGTTAAAATATAGCACAAAAACAAGCCAGGCACTAGAAAATGTCCACAGGGCCTGAAGCTGCATATTGATGGTATATTCTCTCTGAGTCTTTATAATGTATATCCGAATAGAGCCTTCCAGATAACAATTAGCCTGAATTGGAGGGGTGTTGTGTCAAGGGTTAAATGAAAGGCAGCATACTGAAAACCACACCCACACCTGCACACGCGCTGCACACACACACACACACACACACTTCTCGTTTTTATTTGCCAGGTCATCAAACTGATTTCTAGAATGATAAGTTTTTAATTCAGTACCACTGTTTCTTTAAGATGCTGCAGATATATAAAACAGGTCAGCACAAGTGTTATCAAGGGAAAATAAAATGCCTACCAACTTCATTAAGATAAACTGTGTCATTCTTACTAAAGAAGTAAAACGTCTTGATAAATATACTATCACCTAATCTCTGTAATGGAGGAGGAAATGGCCACCCACTCCACTATTCTTGCCTAGAGAATCCCAGGGAAGGAGGAGCCTGGTGGGCTGCCGTCTATGGAGTCTCACAGAGTCAGACACGACTGAAGCGACTTAGCAGCAGCAGCAGCAATCTCTGTAAGGACTTTAAGGAGATCCAACCAGTTCATTCTAAAGGAAATCAGTCCTGAATGTTCATTGAAAGGACTGATGTTGAAACCGAAACTCCAATATTTTGGCCACCTGATGCAAAGAGCTGACTCATTTGAAAACACCCTGATGCTGGGAAA
>SJYX01019329.1:185276-200766 GCA_006410675.1 Oreotragus oreotragus | reverse complement strand
AAGATATTAAGAAGAGGTGGCAAGAATACACAGAAGAACTGTACAAAAAAGATCTTCTCGACCAAGATAATCACGATGGTATGATCGCTCACCTAGAGCCAGACATCTTGGAATGTGAAGTCAAGTGGGCCTTAGAAAGCATCACTACAAACAAAGCTAGTGGAGGTGATGGCATTCCAGTTGAGCTATTTCAAATCCTGAAAGATGATGCTGTGAAAGTGCTGCACTCAATATGCCAGCAAATTTGGAAAACTCAGCAGTGGCCACAGGACTGGAAAAGGTCAGTTTTCATTCCAATCCCAAAGAAAGGCAATGCCAAAAAGTGCTCAAACTATCGCACAATTACACTCATCTCACACGTTAGTAAAGTAGTGCTCAAAATTCTCCAAGCCAGGCTTCAGCAATACGTGAACCGTGAACTTCCAGATTTTCAAGCTGGTTTTAGAAAAGGCAGAGGAACCAGAGATCAAATTGCTGACATCCGCTGGATCATGGAAAAAGCAAGAGAGTTCCAGAGAAACATCTGTTTCTGCTTTATTGACTAAGCCAAAACCTTTGAGTTTGTGGATCACAATAAACTGTGGGAAATTCTGAGAGAGATGGGAATACCAGACCACCTAACCTGCCTCTTGAGAAATCTGTATGCAGGTCAGGAAGCAACAGTTAGAACTGGACATGGAACAGAAGGAAAAGGAGTACAACAAGGCTGTATATTGTCACCCTGCTTATTTAACTTCTATGCAGAGTACATCATGAGAAACGCTGGATTGGAAGAAGCACAAGCTGGAATCAAGATTGCAAGGAGAAATATCAATAACCTCAGATATGCAGATGACACCACCCTTATGGCAGAAAGTGAAGAGGAGCTAAAAAGCCTCTTGATGAAAGTGAAGGAGGAGAGTGAAAAAGTTGGCTTAAAAAAACTAAGATCATGGCATGTGGTCCCATCCCTTCATGGGAAATAGATGAGGAAACAGTGGAAACAGTGTCAGACTTTTTTTTGGAGGGGAAGTGCTCCAAAATCATTGCAGATGGTGACTGCAGCCATGAAATTAAAAGACGCTTACTCCTTGGAAAAAAAGTTATGACCGACCTAGATAGCATATTCAAAAGCAGAGACATTACTTTGCTGACTAAGGTCCGTCTAGTCAAGGCTATGATTTTTCCAGTGGTCGTGTATGGATGTGAGAGTTGAACTGTGAAGAAGGCTGAGCGCTGATGAATTGATGCTTTTGAACTGTGGTGTTGGAGAAGACTCTTGAGAGTCCCTTGGACTGCAAGGAGATCCAACCAGTCCATTCTGAAGGAGATCAACCCTGGGGTTTCTCTGGAAGGAATGATGCTGAAGCTGAATCTCCAGTACTTTGGCCACCTCATGCAAAGAGTTGACTCATTGGAGAAGACTCTGATGCTGGGAGGGATTGGGGGCAGGAGGAGAAGGGGACGACAGAGGATGAGATGGCTGGATGGCATCACCGACTTGAAAGTGAGTTTGAGTGAACTCCGGGAGTTGGTGATGGACAGGGAGGCCTGGCGTGCTGCGATTCATGGGGTTGCAAAGAGTCGGACACAACTGAGCAACTGAACTGAACTGAAGCTCAAAAAATTGTGGCTGGTCCCGGTAATCATGGACAGCAGAGTAGCTGATGCCAAAAGTTGCCACTGGAATAAAGGTTGGGGGATGGTAGGAGGTTGGAGCAAGGGGCGTCCCTGGGTCTGTTTCATCCAAGCACTGCTGAAGCAAGAGACAAATCCCTAGGATTGCACCTCCTGTGGCTCATTTAAATTCAAATTTAATGGGCCTTCCTGGACTCTCCCTTGCTGACTGTGGCGACCCTAATGGGCTGGAGCTGAGGTTGGCATGGGTGTGCCTAGGTTAAAAGGCAGCTGCTGTCTTGGGCCCAATTCCAGGTCCACACACAGGAACTCCTAGGGGGGCAGGCTGACTTGGCCTTCCCACCTCTGAATTTCGTGAGCCCAGGGGCCGCGGCTTGATGCAAATTAAATGTTGAAGAACCAGCAGAGCCCCTTCCGTTTAGAGTATTGAGACCAAAAAAAGAGGACAGGAGAGTGGAGGAAGGAGGGAGGAAGGAAGGGAGGAGGGGAGCAAGCAAGGGAAGAAAGAAGGGAAGTGGGAGGGAGAGAGGGAGAGAACAGACCCTTCTGCCCTTTCAGAGCATCATTTAGTTGAGAGACAGGGTCACAGGTTCCAGACTCATGTCCTTTGGGGACCATCGTTGAAAGCGTGCTAGTGAGAGAGTTGGCGTCCAAGAAAAGGAACCACGTGGCAGGTCACCTTGTAGAGGCTTGCTGAGCTCACAGGAAGCAGGCATTTGATTCCTGGTGGGATGTGGGACTGAAATGCTCGTTTGTGAACATGGAGTGGGGGATCCTGAGACCCTGCCAGCTGTCCTGGTGAGCCAGGTGCCTTCTGTGGGTGGCTGTGGAAGGAGCAAGGCTTCGAGGAAGGCAGTGTTTCCTAAGTGGTGTTTTTTGGGGGGGCGGGGGCTGCACTGCATGGCTTAGAAGATCTCAGTTCCCCCACCAGGGACTGAACCCAGGCCCCAGCTGTGGAAGCATGGAGCCCTAACCACCAGCAAAGTCCCCTAAGTGGGGCTCCTGCTGCTTCTTTGTGCTGCCCATGTTGGCCCCAGAGCCAAGCACCCTGTTGGCAGCAGCTGCCCCACTGCCTGCGCCATGGCTTCCGGGCTCCGAGAGCAGGTGGGGCTGGGCTGTCTGAAGCCTGATACTGTCACCTGCAAGAAAGTTAAGAGGGATCTTCTTCAGACAGAGTCTGGAATTTATTTTAGCTGTGGGTCAGTAGAGGCAGGTGCATTTTGGGTGTTAGCACAAGAGGCTGCCGGGAAGGCGTGTGAAGAGCCCACGTAAGTATCTGGGCACCCTTGAAACAAAGGTCATGGATCCCAGAGGGTGCCTGCTTCACGCCTCTGGTCCCAGCTGAGGGTTAGTGGTGTCCTTTCCAGCTCCAAGGGGGCCCGGCCTGGAGGATGAGATGGGCCACTCAGCGTTAGGGGAGAACTAAATCATGTTCCTTCTTTCCAGACACCAGCAACTCCATGAGATGCGCTGTTCTCTTCTAGATCAGTTGTGACTTAGAGCTGGACTTCTCACGCTACCACCTCCCACCTTCTCCGGCGTCTGTTCCATGTCTGTATTTCACACTGTCTGCTCTGTTTTTATCCAACGACTGTGACTGGCAACCTGCAGTTCCCCTGGACTCTGTGGCCCCCTTCTATGGATGCTGTTCTTTCCTCTAAAACCCTGATTCTTTTCAAACGCACTCGCTCCATGGTTCTATAGTCTCTGCTTCCCTGAGTGTTATCTCTCGCAACCCCCGGAGCCCAGGCTGTGTTTCATGGCCTTTGATAACCTGAATGCTGTCTCAGAGTCCTTCTTCTGGTCGAGGCCCTTTCGGCTCTGTCTGGGCTTGGCCATCTCCCTGTGGGGCCATGCCATGGGGCCTCCACTGGGGTGGTGTGGCACTCATTGACTCCAAATCAGATTTTCCTTTGGTATTTTTGGGGAGGGAGTTGTGTGTTGTGTCGAAGGTGAGAATTTGGGTCCTGCCCCCGGTGCTGACCAACTGTGTCCAGGCCTTGGGAGGGTGTCTCTCCCCGAGGCCATGCCATGGGGCCTCCACTGGGGTGGTGTGGCACTCATTGACTCCAAATCAGATTTTCCTTTGGTATTTTTGGGGAGGGAGTTGTGTGTTGTGTCGAAGGTGAGAATTTGGGTCCTGCCCCCGGTGCTGACCAACTGTGTCCAGGCCTTGGGAGGGTGTCTCTCCCCGATGGACTGAGTTGGGTGACGTCCAGACAGCAGGTCCTCCCGGCTCCTGGGCTGGGCCATCCCTCCTGCACCAGGGATGCTCCCTTGTCCCCTGGCCCGGGGGTTGGGCCCTGCTGGCTGCCAGGGTTTTCTCTTCATTACTTTCATAGGACATCATCCTTTCTTGTGTCAATGAAAAAAATCAGTAGATCTAAGAAAGAAATGGAAAACTTTATCTGAGCCAGACTGAGGATTATAACCTGGGAACAGCCTCTCAGAAAGCTCCAGGAACTCTTCTGCCTGTTAGGTCAAAGCACAGTAATGTAAGTTTTTGAGACAGAGGGCTGTAAACTACATGATGCATTATTGACAATTTGCACAGTCCAGATCTCCATGAACAAAGTGATGGAGGGTCATGGGTCACCATGGCCCCTTACAAGGTTAAGAAGGAAGGTTCTCTCCTAAGGGGTCTGATCAACACAGATGCACAACACACACCAGAGGTGAGGGAGGAGGCCCAAAGGGGCAAAGAAAAATTCGTTTAGATTTTTTTTCATCTTGCCATAAAACATGAATTTTATTTCACCAACTGTTTCTGAAAGAAGCTAGTACTTTGAGTAGCAAGGCCCCTCCTTTGGGGCTGCTGTATATTTCGGTTGCTTCCCCTGTGCATTCTCTACCCAGAGGTTGCACCTGGGACTCAAATCCCCAAACCTGAGCAAGTCGCTCACCTCTTCTGTGGGTGCAGCATCAGTCCTGGGGAGTGCTGCTCACTGGCCATCTCGGGGGAGAACAATGGAGTTTTTGAGTGTTGTTGCCTGTGAAGTATTACACCTCAGTTGGACCACTGACCTGCCCTGGAGGCTTCGGCATGGGTTCCCTCAGTCCGTGTCTGTAGAAGATGAAGTCTGGACTATTTGATCTGGGCTGTGTGTTCTCATACCCCTCGATGTGCAGGGAGAATTGATGTGAAGGTGTGCGCAGCAATTTAAAGCGTTGCCCCCAGTTGCTGTGTGTGTGTGGAGGGCAGGTAGAGTTGAGAGGATACATACCAACAAGCAATTCAGTTCTAACACCCCGTCCCCACAGACAGCATCAGACCCCCCAAGACTGCCCCATCCCCCAGCTCAGACTCCAGTGGAAACTTCAGGTGGTCACCTGTGCTTCTGACCAACCTGCTCCAGGGAGGTCCCATGACCTCCTCAGGTTTGATTAATTAGCGAGAGTGGCTCAGAGGGCTCAGCGAAACATTTTACCCACTAGATCACCAGTTTATTCTAAGAGGATGTAACTCAGGAACAGCCAGAATGGAGAGATGCAGGGGGCAATGCATGGGGAAGGACATGGACCTTCCATATTCTCTCCAAACACCCTACTCTCCCCAAATCTCCATGTGGCCATCCACTGGGGAGCTCCCTGAACCCTGCCTTTCTGGATTTTTCTGGAGGGTTCATTATATTCACAGGATTGATTAAATCATTGGCTATTGCCAATTGATTGATTCCCCAGAAGACAAGGGAGATGGAACTGAAAACTCTAAACTTCTAATCACAGGACTGGCTCCACTGGCAACCATCTCCCATCCCCAGAAGCTTTCCAAAATCACTCCATTAATGTAAAAAGAGACACCTATTGCTTTCTTCACTTGGGAAATCTCAAAGTTTCTAGGAGCTATGTGCCAGAGATGGAGACAAAACCCAAATACATATATATATATATATATATATGAAGAGGGCATGGCAGCCCACTCCAGTATTCTTGCCTGGAGAATCCCATGGACAGAGAAGCCTGGCGGGCTATAGTCCATAGGACCATGAAGGGCCAGACATGACTGAAGTGACTTAGCATGCTTGTATATATATGCACTGTGTGCTGTGCTCAGTCACTCAGTCATGTCCATGGGGTCACTCTTTGTGGCCCCATGGATGGTAGCCTGCCAGGCTATCCATGGGGATTCTTCAGGCAAGAATACTAGAGTTGGTTGTCATGCCCTCTCCAGGGGATCTTCCAAACCCAGGGATCAAACCCAGGTCTCTCTCATTATAAGCTGATTCTTTACCATCTGAGCCACCAGGGGAGCCCAAGAATATTGGAGTGGGTACCCTATCCCTTCTCCAGAGGATCTTCTTGACCTAGTAATCAAACTGGGGTCTCCTGCATGGCAGGTGGATTCTTTATCAGCTGACCTACCAGGGAAGCCCATGCAAATATATATATATATATATATAAAATATATACACATACACATATATATAATATATATACACATATATACACATACATACATATATATATGTATAATATATATAATCACATATATAATCACAGTGTCATACAACTCCAGGGCCATGAGTGGAGAAGTCCTGGAGTGGATTGTCCACAAATCTCTGAGTTTCTCCATGTAGTCAATTCCATTTTAGGGCAAATTGTTTCTCTCTTTTATGCATATTTCTCATAATGAACCAGATTTTGTAAAATATGATTGCTTGGCTCTGTGGAAATGTACAGTTCTATAAAATCATGTCACTCCCCAGTGAGCCATCAAAAAAGATAAATCCTACTTTTTCTTACCGTACAGTGATGGACTTTTTTTTAATGTTTTCTGCCCTCTCTTCTCTTACTCAGAAAACAGGTATTTCTTAAAAGCCACCATTCTGTGGTATTTTCCTAAAGAAGTGCATGTTGTAAGATAGTAGAACTTCCTATCATGGGATAAAAACCTAGAATTGGGCGTAGTGAAGGAAAATGTTTGACCCATTTCGGGATCTGGTTTTTACAAGCTGTTTCTGTGGCTGGTGATGCAGTCCATGGTGGGGGTGGGGGGAGCCTGCCAAGACAAGGCACCTTCCACGGACAGCCAGGCTGCCTGGCTTTCTAAGCAGCTGTGAGGTGTGCCCAAGTGGACCACATCACGAGGGCTGCTCGGAGTCAGGGTTCACTGGGATCGGGTTAGGATGCTGTGTTCCTCCGCCACTATCAGTGGATGTAATAGAAGCCAGGGAGACTGCTGCTCAACAGAAGCTGACTTCTCACATTCCACGTTCCTGGGGGGCCTGCTGCTCTGTTCTGCCAGCTGCAGGTCAGCTGTGATGGTGGTTTGATCCTCCTGGCCCCTGTCCATGACTATTCTGCATCCTCGGTCAGGGATGGGGCCTCCCTCTTTACTCGGATGTGGAACATTCCTTTCTCATAGCAGAGGGAAAAGAAGGCACCAAACATCAAGATGAATGCTTCTGACAACATCAGCTTGAATCTGGTCCCCTATCACACCTGCTCCCATCCCAGCATTCCTGGCAAATCACAGGAGGAGAGCACCGCTGGGCCTGGAAGCACGCGGCATCTAAGAGGCCAAACACTGACCCATGCGTGGCCGTGGGCCGTGGGTCACAGTTTCCTTGCACGAACAGGGCCAGCTAACTGGGACCAGGAGACAGACTCCCATGTGGTCTTTCAGGTGCTGATGGCAAAAACCCAGGCTTAACCAGGCTGAAAAAGGAACGCAAAAGAAAGCCAGAGGTACAGAAAGAAAAGCAGGGGTCACCGCACTCCAAAGCTGCTCTGCTTTTGCAGGTCTGACCAAGAGTTAATGACCCAGCCTCCACACTGGGTGTCTAAAGAGGTCTCACCTTCACTGCACTGACCCTGTCCCCTCTTGAGCTGACGGCCACCAGCCCAGCCCACATCTTCTCAGAATCAAGCTTTCTCCAAATCAGAATCATTTTCCCCAGGAGGCCAAAGTCTTTTTGCTTCATGTTGAGTCAAATCAAGGTCACTCTTCCTGGATTCCCCCTGGGGTCAGAGGAATGTTCTGGTTAGCCAGGTCTGAAGCCACACTGTTAGAACCAGAGGGACAGGAAGAGGGGAGGATGAGTCCAGAACCCAAACTTTCTTCTTAGTCCCTGGAGTCAGTGACCACTTTGAGACCAGGCAGATCACTCCTGGTGAATTTTATAGCCAATATAAATAGTATATATTTGCATTGGTGACTAAAAGCCTCAGAATCAGTATTTTCCCTCCAATTTCATTTTGAATTGTGCAAGCCTCATGGAGCTCAGTTCCATGTGATCACTGCTCATGTCCATCAGTCATCCCAGCTGTCCCTTCTGATGTCCTCCTGAGCACTGCCCAGTGCTCACCCACCATCTGGGACCCCATAAAGATACTGGTGCTTTGAAAATTAAGTCAGACGATTGTACACTGGAAATGCTTTTGTTTTCTTCCTTTGACCATAAGCAAAGGATATTTTCTTAAGTTAGTTTTGTCTCCTTTAAAAGAATAAAAGAAAGAAGTGTTCACTAGGATATAGAGAATTCTTTATTTTGGACTTCTAAAGTCTCATGGGGAAATTGACAGTTCTTCCACATTTGCTCTAGTCCTAATGCTGAATATTGTCTGTGGAGAACAGAGGTCTGAGGCCACTCGAATAACAAGATTTAATTGTGGAGGAAGAAAGGTAAAGGAAAATAAAAAATCACATACAGCAAGGCTGTCAGTGTAACCGAGGTCTGTGAGTACCAACAAGAGTCTCACACCGACCCTGGTGGTTACCACCAGAACTTCTGGAGCAACTGAGGAAGGCAGGCAGGGGTTCCCCTGCCCTCGATGGCCATTCCTCTGAGAGAAGCTGTTTGTTCATCTTTATTTTCCCAACACCCGGTATGATTCCCAGTACACAGTGGGTGTCAGGCAAATGTTGGAATAAATGTCACTAATCTAGCACCCGTATCACCCCACCCCAACTCCACCTCATTCCCCTGTCTGGTGCTTATCAGTCACTAAGACCCTGATGATGCTCCTTGTTTGTCATCTGTTTTCTCCAGAAGAAAGTAAACTCCTGAGGGTGGAGTTGGCTTTGCTTCTTACTGGTTTTCCTCCAGTTTGCACAAGGCCGGCCCACACTGGGCTTCCGTTACTATCTGTTGACCAAATGGACAAAGTGAGAATGTGTCCTTCACCTGTAGATGTCCTCTCAGCGGGCACGGTGGGTTGCGTGTTCTTGGAGGGGTAGCGTTTACATCCATGGAGCACCCATGCTATGACCAACTGTGTGCTTTTTGACATCATCGTGGTTATTGAATCCTCACACCAACCTGGTTCCTCTAACCCATTCCTTCCATTAAATCCACCTCTGTTCTTATGTGGCATGGAGCTAAGATGTCAGGTGTTAAGGGAAGCTCATTTCTTAGTGGGGACAGGAAGATCTGATTTTCCTGCTTGATGGCACTTATAAGAAAGATAGCAAGTATACTCTGCCACTAGGGAGGCGGTGAGTAGTGCTAGCGCTCAGTCGCTTACTCGTGTAACTCTTTGTGAGACTGGGGCCCATGAGGCTCTTCTCTCCTTGGGATTTTCCAGGCAAGAACACTGGGGTGGGTTGCCACGCTCTCCTCCAGGGGATCTTCCCAATCCAGGGGTTGAACCTGGTCTCTTATATTTCCTGCATTGGCAGGTGGATTCGTTACCACTAGTGCCACCTGGGAAACCTTGGGGAAGCAGTACTTATGAAAGATCAAATGCTCTATTAATTATTTGGAATGATGGTCAGGAAAGGCCACCACAGATGTGAGAGGCAGACGGTTTTGTGCTAGCTGCCATCACAGAGCACCACAGGCTCAGGGGCTTAAAACAACAGACATTGGTCTTCTTGTGGGTCACAGAGCTGGAAGTCTGAGATCGTGGTACTGAGAGGGTTGGTTTCTCCCGCAGCTTCTTTTCTTGCAGATGGCTGTCCTCTTGCTGTGTTCTCTTGAGACTTTTCTCTCTGTGTGTTTGTGATAGGGACAGAGTAAAGGGACAGCTTGGGAGATTAAATAGCTACTCTCACTAGGGGTTCATAAATAGAGAAAAAGTATGGAGATGCCTTTAGATTAATGATCTATCAAGAAAGCAGGCTTCCTTAAAAACAGACCATGCAGACTTGCTTGGCAATGAAACCATGCAAGGGAAGCATGAGACATGCCCCCAAGCATAAACAGTGGTGGAATAAGCCTGCATCCTGTTCACTGAAGTCAGCAAATGAATGATCCTTGAGAAGGGGCTTTCTCTGCTTGTACTAAGAGCAGAAATATAGGGAAAGGTGACTTTTTACTAAAACCTGAGGTAATTTACCATATTTTAGTATATGTTATCATGAGAAACACTGGGCTGGAAGAACAAGCTGGAATCAAGATTGCCGGGAGAAATATCAATAACCTCAGACATGCAGATGACACCACCCTTATGGCAGAAAGTGAAGAGGAACTAAAAAGCTTCTTGATGAAAGTGAAAGTGGAGAGTGAAAAAGTTGGCTTAAAGCTCAACATTCATAAAGCAAAGATCATGGCATCTGGTCCCATCACTTCATGGGAAATAGATGGGGAAACAGTGGAAACAGTGTCAGACTTTATTTTTTTGGGCTCCAAAATCACTGCAGATGGTGATTGCAGTCATGAAATTAAAAGATGCTTACTCCTCGGAAGAAAAGTTATGACCATCCTAGATAGCATATTGAAAAGCAGAGACATTACTTTGTCAACAAAGGTCCATCTAGTCAAGGCTATGGTTTTTCCTGTGGTCATGTATGGATGTCAGAGTTGGACTGTAAAGAAGGCTGGGCGCTGAAGAACTGATGCTTTTGAACTGTGGTGTTGGAGAAGACTCTTGAGAGTCCCTTGGACTGCAAGGAGATCCAACCAGTCCATTCTAAAGGAGATCAGCCCTGGGTGTTCTTTGGAAGGAATTATGCTAAAGCTAAAACTCCAATACTTTGGCCACCTCATGGGAAGAGTTGACTCATTGGAAAAGACCCTGATGCTGGGAGGGATTAGGGTCAGGAGGAAAAGGGGACGAGGATGAGATGGCTGAATGGCATCACCGGCTTGATGAATGTGAGTCTGAGTGAACTCCAGGAGTTGGTGATGGATAGGGAGCCCTGGAGTGCTGTGATTCATGGGGTCACAAAGAGTCAGACACGACTGAGCGACTGAACTGAACTGATCACATTTTTGCTCATTTCCATAGCTTCATGACATGCTGGGGTCCAGCCCCAGTGCATCCAGGGTGATTCAAACGGGAGATGGAGTAGGCGAGGAAAACTTATTTATTTATTAATATAAGATTAGATTAGGAAGACGGGGAAGGCAATGGCACCCCACCCCAGTACTCTTGCCTGGAAAATCCAATGGACGGAGTAGCCTGGTGGGCTGCAGTTCATGGGGTCGCTAACAGTTGGACAGACTGAGCGACTTCACTTTCACTTTTCTTTTTTATGCATTGGAGAAGGAAATGGCAACCCACTCCAATATTCTTGCCTGGAGAATCCCAGGGATGGGGGAGCCTGGTGGGCTGCCGTCTATGGAGTCACACAGAATCAGACACGACTGCAGTGACTTAGCAGCAGCAGCAGATTAGGAAGAAATAGTGTAGTAGGAAAATTAAGTGGAGAAAAGAGGCTGAATAACTTGGTTTACGTGGAAAGCCAATAAAGTTCCAGACAAGGAACTTGCACCATCTACATTGGGCCACTGCCGCCCGTTTGAATATCGGAGAGTGCCCTGCCTAGGGCTCTCTCTCTTAAGGATCTTAGAAACCGGGACAAGTAAGTAGACATGGCGAGCCTCCACGCCCCAGATGGGAATTCAACCTGAAATTTGAGTAAAGAGGAGACAGGGGGAAAACCAGTCCTTCCAATGACTTGCCCGGCCTCTATTGTCTAGAAAGTCCTTTTATACCTTTTTGATTGTACATAGAAATCAATGGATAATACAAAGTTATGCAGCGTTAGCAGCCCAGACTCATCAAAACCAGGCTTTTCTCTCTGCATACCTAGTTGTATACACAAGTCTTAGGTAATTCACATCATCTTCCGGCCAAAAGGGCCAATTAACATTTTACGGCCTTTTTCTGATAAGGATTTGTCAACCAGAAGACTTATTTGTGTTGATCTTCTCAAAGTCTGGTGCCACTCTCAGAAAAACACTAAATAAAGTTACATTCTTACATAGCAAAGATTTGGCAACTTATAACAAGTAAAAGGAATACAGTGATTTATAACAAAAGAAAGGTAATTAACTCAAACGTCTAGTGTTGCTAACATCAAAACTACTATATATCTTTTTCCATATCCCGTTTACATTGATTAACATCCTCCCAGGTGCCTAAAAGATGAAGAATACGGAGGCCTGGCAGCAGTCATTAAGTCAACAGTGAAAACCCTCTACCAATGTAATTTTTAACTCTTTAGAAAAGGCTCTGTATCTTTAAGATGCTTTTAAGCTTTGTGCCTCTCGCGGCTGGGGGGCTGTAAGCAATTCACAAGCTGTAAGAGGTCTGGGGGAACCTGTTAGGCAAGCCAGAGAGTTATCAGAGAGGGTTTGAGCTGAAACATCCCTTTCAAATGCAGAAGGCTAAAGCCCTGAGTTGACTTTTTCCAGAGAATATCAGAAGAGTGGAAAAGCAGGCAGATTCTTATTTTTTGGGGTACATGCTCAGGAAATACCAGTGGGAAAACCTGAGGTCTGATTAGCCTTGCCATCAGAGCTCTGCCGCATGACCTTGTCACGGGTGGAATTCCTCACGCTGGCTCCTGGCAATGACAGTCCTGGTTTGACCATGTAGGGACAAGAAAACGCCACTACATGAGGCGGAGGAGGAGCTGATGACAAACTCAGGGATTGAACCTAGGTCTCCCACATTGTAGGCAGACGCTTTTACCGTCTGAGCCACCGGGGAAGTCAGGTGACAAAAACTTGACATCAAATATGAGGAAGAATGTGGTCTTCTTCCCCTCCCTAATTTTATTTGATTATAAAAATGTAGCCCACCTAGCTTTTGGGGGATGGCACTCCTTTAACTGCTAGCTTGTATCTCTCACAACTGTCCTGTACTAATAAATTCTTTCCTTACCCACCTCTATGCCTTTTGCTGAATTCTCTGTGCACCAAGATAGAAGAATTTGTGCTCTATTAAGACCCAAAATGCGTTCTGTGTTTTCGTTTTTCTGCTCTCTCTCTCTTTTTATAAGGACACCGGTCCTATTGTGTTAAGGCCCCACCCTTTTGACCTCATTGGACCCTAATTACTTCCTTAAAAGTCCCCTATCCAAATATAGTTACATTGAAGTTTAGGGATTTGCCTATGAATTTGGGAGGAGACACAATTCTCCCCGTAATGATTATCCAGCAGTGGGGAGACTGCCAGAAGGCAGGGACATAGAGCTCCATGGGCCCTCAGGTAGGTGACCAAAGGGAAGACCAAGGGAGGGGAGATTATTGCAATAGAAGAGGCATGGGTGTTAAACCCAAAAGTCAAGGTTGCAGGGCAGTGGCTGAGATGGGATGAAACTGGAGAAATAGGAGGCCCTGGAATCTCACCTGTGGAGCGTGGGGACTCTCCAGAGTCCTGGAGAAGAGACTTGGTAAGATTGATGGTTGAAGAAAGTCAGTCTGATGACCACTGAGGTTTCTCTGGTGCCTAGCCACCCATGTGCTTCTGCCAAGGAGCACCCCAGAGGGAGCCCAGAGCCAGCTCTGGGGTCTTCTTGTGGCACGAGGGTGCCATCTCCTCATCAATTGTCAGTGGGGAGCAGAGGTCTTGGTTCCCTAGTGGCCTTTCAAAGAAGTTGCAAAACACTGTGAGGGCTTGTGGGAGCCCAGGCCTCTCCTACCTTCCCTCTTTTGTAAACAAAGAAACTGCCAAAATGGAAATGCTTTCCCCCTTGTCCTTCCTTCAAAGGGTGATAACGTGAACTATTTATCATTTTTATTTCAAAAAGATCGACACTCCTTTTCCCATTGGACCATGCACTTTTGTCCCCATCAACAACTGGATCTGGCATCTACTGATGTTTATTTCAACTTCATAATTAAAGAAGAATGTTAAGTGTGTAACTCAACTCTATTCCAAATGCTAGAACAATCTGGAACAATGTAACCCCTTGAGAAAAGTTTAGGAAAGGAAGAAAAAACCACATTTACAAATAACACATTTGGAAATAACAGATCATCTCAGTTTGGGACACTTGCAACTTGCCTAGACTTTTTAAAAATCACTGATCTGAAAATTAGCTGAAAGAGGTCAATTGTAATAGCAGTTTCAGAATAACCATTAGAAACCAAACAAAGGAAAACATCTGGAGATGATGAATAAGAGGATATGACAATCTGCCTGAGGATCATTTTATAGAAGTGACGGATGAGTAAATACAAACATTCAGTCACAAACTGTCCTGTTCACTCATCTGCGCCAAATTTTGAAACAGAATATTACAGAACATTAATAACTTTCTGAAGTTATTTCTCCATTGATCTCCAGTAGCATGTTGGGCACCTACCAACCTGGGGAGTTCATCTTTCAGTGTCCTATTTTTTGCCTTTTCATACTGTTCATGGGGTTCTCAAGATAAGAATACTGAAGTGGTTTGCCATTTCCTTCTCCGGTGGACCACATCTTGTCAGAACTCTCCACCATGACCCGTCCGTCTTGGGTGGCCCTACAAGGCATGGCTCATAGTTTCATTGAGTTAGACAAGGCTGTGGTCCATGTGATCAGTTTGGTTAGTTTTCTGTGATGGCAGTTTTCAGTCTGTCTGTCCTCTGATGGAGAAGAATAAGAGGCTTATGGAAGCTTCCTGATGGGAGAGACTGACTGAGGGGGAAACTAGGTCTTGTTCTGATGGGTGGGGCCATGTTCAGTAAATCTTTAATCCAATTTTCTGTTGATGGGTGGAATTGTGTTCCCTCCCTGCTATTTACCTGGGGCCAAACTATGGTGGAGGTAAAGAAAGAAAGCTTTACCTTTCTATGAAGAAAGCTGAGCACTGAAGAATTGATGCTTTTGAACTGTGGGTTGGAGAAGACTCTTGAGAATCCCTTGGACTGCAAGGAGATCCAACCAATCCATCCTAAAGGAAATCAGTCCTGAATATTCATTGGAAGGACTGATGTTGAAACTGAAACTCCAATACTTTGGCTACCTGATGCGAGGAGCTGACTCATTTGAAAAGACCCTGATGTTGGGAAAGACTGAAAGTGGGAGGAGAAGGGGATGACAGAAGATGAGATGGTTGGATGGTATCACTGACTCAATGGACATGAGTTTGAGTAAACTCCAGGAGTTGGTGATGGCCAGGGAGGCCTGGCATGCTACAGTCCATGGGGTCACAAAGAGTCAGACATGACTGAGTGATTGAACTGAACTGACTTGTGAAAGGGGATGCTTTTGGCATCATGCTGCTCCTCCCTGTAGGCTTGCTCAGAAGTGGAGTTCAGTCCAAGGTAGGGACGTCCACCCACTGCTCGGCCCCTAGGGCTATCTGTTATCATGGGGAATGTCTAAATGAGATTACAGGTGTGATGCATATTTCCTATAGTTGTTCCTCTTAATGCGTTTCTGGAGTAGCCATCATGGTCAACAAAAGAGTCCGAAATGCAGTACTTGGATGCAATCTCAAAAACGACAGAATGATCTCTGTTCATTTCCAAGGCAAACCATTCAGTATCACAGTTATCCAAGTCTATGCCCCAACCAGTAATGCTGAAGAAGCTGAAGTTGAACAGTTTTATGAAGACCTACAAGACCTTGTAGAACTAACACCCAAAAAAGATGTCCTTTTCATTATAGGGGACTGAAATGCTAAAGTAGGAAGTCAAGAAACACCAGGAGTAACAGGCAAATTTGGCCTTGGAATGCGGAATGAAGCAGGGCAAAGACTAATAGAGTTTTG
>SJYX01019329.1:172135-182989 GCA_006410675.1 Oreotragus oreotragus | reverse complement strand
GGGCAGGAAGAGAAGGGGACGACCAAGGATGAGATGGCTGGATGGCATCACGGACTCGATGGACGTGAGTCTGAGTGAACTCCGGGAGATGGTGATGGAGAGGGAGGCCTGGCGTGCTGCGATTCATGGGGTCACAAAGAGTCAGACATGACTGAGCAACTGAACTGAACTGTACTGTTTTAGAATATTAGCTTCTCTCAGAGAGGTGAGGAGTGGCAATTCAACTCTTTACAGCATCATCAAAACACCAGAACATGTTCTCATCAAGGGGGATACACATTTTCTGATGGAAGTAAAATGGAAGTGTTAAAGTGTTAATCGTTTAGTTGTGTTCAACTCTTTGCAGCCCCATGGACTGTAGCCCACCAGGCTCCTCTGTCCATGGAATTATCCAGGCAAGAATACTGGAGTGGGTTGCCATTCCCTTCTCCAGGGGACCTTCCCAACCCAGAGATGAACTGTGTCTCCTTCATTGCAGGCGGATTCTTTACTGTCTGTAAAATGTAAATGGCTTGGCAAGAGTGAATGTCAATTGTATTCCACTTTTTATGTAGAAAGGAGTGCTGGGGAGTTGGAGGCAATAACAATAGGCTTTGGAAGGCTGTGCAGCATGAGCCCTGGAGAGGCTCAGGTGTGAATTGTTCTTGTGAAACAGCCAGATTCTGGGACACAGAAAGCTGGAGCTGGATGGGAGAGAGGCCCTGCAGGAAAGGTGTCCTGGGGGCAGCTCCTGGCAGCACCTTGCTGAAGTTCAGCTGGCGTTGTCTGAAAGGGTAGTTCTCCTCCACAAGGCCACTCCGTTTGGGAAACCCATGTCCCAGGAGACAGCCTTATGCTGTTGTGAAGTAAAGGGTGTGAGTTGACAGTAGCAGAGCAGAGGATATCAGGGGCAGGGTGTGACCCCAGGTCTGAAGGTGGGTGGTGGGGAAGGGACAGACAGAGTTTCCCAATGAAGACGGGATACAGGACATTGAGTCATTTGCACCTCAGTGCTCAAGGAGTGTGACCCTACAGGGATGGTGGTGGTGTTTCAGTGCTAAGTCATGTCTGACTCTCTGACTCCATGGACTGTAGCCCACCAGGATCCTCTGTCCATGGGATTTCCCAGGCAAGAGCACTACAGTGGGTTGCCATTTCCTTCTCTGGGGATTTGGAGAAATACAGTTAACTGATGCCTGGGGGAGTATAAATAAGAAAGAAAAACCGAAATCTCATCTACTGTGTACATAATTCAGATTTTGGAAGGATCAGCTTCACTGCTACCCAGGAAAAAATATTTTTTGGAGGGGCGTGCAACCCCTGTAATAAAATCTGATGGCCTTAGAGCCAAAGCAAAGCACACACACACACACACACACACACACACACACACACAAACAAGAACTGAAAACAGTGCAGAATACATAAACCTGTCTGCAACATGCTCCACAGCAACTCAGGCAGGAGGGCCGGCCGGCTCCGTACTGCACTCTCCCTTCACTGGGCCCATGGCTTTGCTTTCTTGAAACATCTGTTTTTCTTTGAGGCTACTCTCCACAGCTGGGGAAGGCAATGGCACCCCACCCCAGTACTCTTGCCTGGAAAATCCAATGGACGGAGTAGCCTGGTGGGCTGCAGTCCATGGGGTCGCTAACAGTCGGACAGACTGAGCGACTTCACTTTCACTTTTCTCTTTCATGCACTGGAGAAGGAAATGGCAACCCACTCCAGTATTCTTGCCTGGAGAATCCCAGGGATGGGGGAGCCTCCACCCGACGGTAGATACCCCAGTGTGTCTCAGCCTGTGCTGACTTCACTGCATCGTCGTCGTCGTCGTGAGAGGTGTCGTCAAAACCCAAGAATGAATTCTGAAACTGGTTCCATTAGGGTCTTAGTGGACTCTGGATCTTTTAAGAAATTTAGGATGATATGTGGGGGTGTGTGGATGTGTCTGTGGATGTGTGTACATATGGACACACGCGGGTAAGTACACACCCATCTGTTGTGAAAGTAAGGATTTAAATTTCGTAAAAAGAGAACATACAAATTTTCGAAACCCGAATCCTGGAGTCTCCTTACTAGTCTCGTCAGTCGTACCTGTCACAGGTCAAACTCTGACAGGGTAGCCCGGAGACAAAGCTGTGGTACAAGACTCGTGTCTAATTAACCTGAGACCTGACAACATCACTTTGACCTATTTTCTCCTTACTCAAAAGAAAGTCCTTACTCGAAAAGAAAGAAAAGAAAGGGAAAGGACTCTTGTTTTTTCTATCTCTCTTGTCACTTGTCCGGACTAGTCAGGAACAAAAACGAAGTTGAGAAGGATTGGACATCAGATATTGAATTCAAATATCAGGAGTTTTGATTGGACTGTGGTGTATTCAATATAGGTGTGGATGATAGGAAATTTCACACTTTCACTTTCACAACCAGTGGGTCAGCACAGGCTGAGAAACGTCGGGGCACCTGATATCGGACGGTTCGAGGAGACAGGTACCCTAAAGGGTCCGTTGTTATATCTCACCCAACGGTACGAGAAGAGGTCCCCTAGAAGGGTTGAGACTCTGGTTTGGGTCCAGAGGACGCAACGTTCGTCTAAGAAATGACAGACTCGGTGGTCCCTAATGGGAAATTGAGACAATTAATACAGGACAGGAAGTGGTTAGAGAAGTCTGGTGGGGAACATCGAAAAACGTAGAGTTTTTATTCCGGCGTCACATTATTTGGTCTCTTCTTACCTGGGTCAATGACCTGGTGGACTATGGTCGATACTGACCAACCTTTGTTACGTTCTTCTTATAAGTTCTAAGAATAATGAAACGAGGAAATCACCTCCTCTTCCCCACTGAGAGCCCTATCTATAAAGTCTCTCAGCTTCCCTTGTGGGGCAGCACACAGTTCTTGAGGCAGTAGTCTGCTATGTTCTCCCCTTGGCTCAGTTCAGTTCAGTTCAGCTGCTCAGTTGTGTCCGACTCTTTGCGACCCCTTGGAATGCAGCATGTCAGGCTTACCTGTCCATCACCAGTTCCCGGAGTTTGCTCAAAGTCATGTCTATCGAGTCGGTGATGCCATCCAACAATCTCATCCTCTGTCATCCCTTTCTCATCCTGCCTTCAGTCTTTCCCATCATCAGGGTCTTTCCCAATGAGTCAGTTCTTCATATCAGGTGGCCAAAGTACTGGAGCTTCAGCATCAGTCCTTCCAATGAGTATTTAGGACTGATTTCTTTTAGGATTGATTTGTTTGATCTCCTTGCAGTCTAAGGGACTCTCAAGAGTTTTCTCCAACATCACGGTTCAATAGCATCAATTCTTTAGCGCTCAACTTTCTTTATGGGCCAACTCTCACAACCATATATGACTACTGGAAAAACCGTAGCTTTGACTAGACCGACCTTTGTTGGCAAAGTAATGTCTCTGCTTTTTAATATGCTGTCTAGGTTCAGTTCAGTTCAGTTCAGTCACTCAGTTGTGTCCAACTCTTTGCGACCCCATGAATCGCAGCACGCCAGGCCTCCCTCTTCATCACCATCTCCCGGAGTTCACTCAGACTTACGTCCATCAAGTCAATGATGCCGTCCAGCCATCTCATCCTCAGTCGTCCCCTTCTCCTCCTGCCCCCAATCCCTTCCAGCATCAGAGTCTTTTCCAAAGAGTCAACTCTTCGCATGAGGTGGCCAAAGTACTGGAGTTTCAGCTTCAGCATCAATCCTTCCAAAGAAATCCCAGGGTTGATCTCCTTCAGAATGGACTGGTTGGATCTCCTTGCAGTCCTAGGGACTCTCAAGAGTCTTCTCCAACACCACAGTTCAAAAACATCAATTCTTCGGCATTCAGCCTTCTTCACAGTCCAACTCTCACATCCATACATGACCACAGGAAAAAACATAGCCTTGACTAAATGGACCTTAGAAGGCAAAGTAATGTCTCTACTTTTGAATATGCTGTCTAGGTTGGTCATAACTTTTCTTTAAAGGAGTAAGCATTTTTTAATTTCATGGCTGCAGCCACCATCTGCAGTGATCTTGGAGCCCCCCAAAATAAAGTCTGACACTGTTTCCACTGTTTCCCCATCTATTTCCCATGAAGTGATGGGACCACATGCCATGATCTTCGTTTTCTGAATGTTGAGCTTTAAACCAACTTTTTCACTCTCCTCTTTCACTTTCATCAAGAGGCTTTTTAGCTCCTCTTCACTTTCTGCCATAAGGGTGGTGTCATCTGCATGTCTGCGGTTATTGATATTTCTCCCGGCAATCTTGATTCCAGCTTGTGTTTCTTCCAGCCTAGCGTTTCTCATGATGTACTCTGCATATAAGTTAAATAAGCAGACTGACAATATACAGCCTTGACGTACTCCTTTTCCTATTTGGAACCAGTCTATTGTTCCATGTCCAGTTCTAACTGTTCACATGAGGTTCGCTGTCTAGGTTGGTCATGTACAGTTTAGAAGTGTGTAATTTAGTTGCTATGTACTTGGGAAATTTTTCCAGATTTCTTTTTGTTTTTAATTTCTAGTGAGAAATTACTATCGATAAAGAAGGATGTTACAGTCGCCAGTGATTGCAGGGTTTCCCTGGTAGCTTAAAGAATATGCCTGCAGTGCAGGAGACCTGGGTTCGATTCCTGGGTTAGGAAGATCCCCTGGAGAAGGAAATGGCAACCTACTCCAGTATTCTTGCCTGGAGAACCCCATGGACAGAGGAGCCTGGCAGGCTACAGTCCATGCAAGTCGTAAGAGTCGGACCCAACTTAGTGACTAATACCACCAATTTGAGCTGGTAAGCCCCACAGGAATGCAGGAAGAAGATTACCTGCCATCTAACAGTCATCAGACTACAGCCACTGCCTACAGTAAGTCCTGAGGAAAGGAAGCTCAGGACCTGAAAACAAGGTACTGGTCCCAGAGAGGTGAGGTGCATATGAAAGGAATGCTTTCAGTGAGCCCAGACTCTTGCCTCTTCCCATAAATAAACAACCACTAAATTCCTTTACTTGGGATATCTGGTTTTCTTTAATTAACAATCATCTTTTGATACTCAGATTACCTGCCCCTTATTATTGCAAAACATCTATATAAGCTGGCTCCTCCCCTCGCCTCCTCAGTGCTGTTCTCTCAGGGTTCCTTGAAATGCTGCCTCCTGGACTTGAAGTCTGAAATTCCTGCTGAATAAAAAACAACTCTCAACTTTTAGGTTGTAAATATTTTTAAAGTCGACATTAGGTTAATTCTGTCTTTGTCGTGAAAGTGAAACTGAAGTTGTTCAGTCATGTCCGACTCTTTGCGACCCCATGGACTGTAGCCCACCAGGCTCCTCCATCCATGGGATTCTCCAGGCAAGAGTACTGCAGTGGGGTGCCATTTCCTTCTCCAGGGGATCTTCCAGACCTAGGGATCAAACCCAGGTCTCCCACATTGCAGGTAGACGCTTTAACCTCTGAGCCACCAGGGAAACATAATATGTATGATTCAAATCTTTTGCATTTGTTGGTGTTAATTTTATGAGACTGCATATACTTCATGCTGGTGCATGTGTCTTGTGCTTTAAAAGGAATCTTCTGCTTTGTGGAATGAACTGTTTTATATATTTCAATTAAGTCAAGTTTTATTTTATAGTGCTTTTTAAAATTATTTTTTAAAATGATTTATTCCTAGTTGGAGGATAATTGCTTTACAATATTGTGTTGGTTTCCACCATACATCAACATGAATCAGCCATAGGTATAACATATGTGCCCTCCTTCTTGAACCTCCTTCCCACCTCCCACCTCACCCCACCCAGGTTGTCACAGTGTTTTTAAATCTTTTATATCCTTGCTGAATTTCTGTTTCCTTTTTGTAGTGAGAACTAAGGCTAGAGTGTGGAAATTTCCAAGTATCATTGTGAATTTGTTTATTTTTCTTTTCATATATCAATTTTCACTCCTATGTATTTGGAGCATGTTTTTAGATACATCTCTGTATTTAGGATTATTATATCTTCTTGGTGAATTCATTATTATCACTGAGTTGGATCCATATTCATTTCTGGTCATTTTCTTTATTCTGAGTCTGGTTTTCCTGATATTAATATGGTTCATGCAGTGTTACATTTTTTAAACTAAACATTTAGTTTTCAAATAATTTTAGACCCATGGAAAAGTTGATTACTTGGCACTCACTAGTTTTACTACTAATATCCTTTTTTATTGCTCCAGAATCTAATCCAAGATACCACATTGCCTTCGGTCATGCTCCCTCTCTGGTCTGCCCTGGTCTGTGACAACATCTCAATCTCTTCTTCTTTTCCAAGATCCTGATAGTTTGAGGAGCCCTGGTTAGACGCTTTGTAGACTGTCCCTGAATTTTGAATTTGTCTGATATTATTCTCATTGTTAATCTGGATCATGGATTCAGACCTTCTTGTGATTTGTGCTGTTTTTAACACTGCATTTGAAATGGGTTTCTGTGAAACTTGCTGTCCCTTAACTTTTAAACTTGCTGTCCCTAATCCGGCTGCTTTGCCAGAATGAACTTCACCCCAGCTTCTCTCTGAGAAGACTGCTCCTCTTGTCTCAAGCTCAGCCCCAAAGCCTCCTCGATAAGCTTTTCTCTACCTTTCACTCCAGAAGGCTGGGGGTTTCCTGAAGAGTCTGATATTTCAGTGGGCCTATTTGTCACATGTGTCTGTCTCTGTTAGACTTGTGAGTACGTCAAGTTTAAGAACTGTGTCTTATTGATTTTATGTTCTCTGTGGCCTTCCAGAGACTGGCCAACTAGCACTTACTACTCAAAACGTGACCTATGGACCCTAAACATTGGCATCATCTAGAAGTTCATTTGGAAAAAGAAATGGTTACCCACTCCAGTATTCTTGCCTGGGGAATCCCATGGATGGGAGAGCTTGGCACGCTACAGTCCATGGGATCACAAAGAGTTGGACATGACTGAGTGACTAACACACACACACATACATACACACACCCCCACAGAAGTTCACTGAATGAAAATAATTGGGCCGTACCCAGGCTGGCTGCCCTGGGGTGGTTGCTGTAGTTACTTGCCCAGGCGATTCGCATGGAAACCACCCTTTGGGAACTGCTGATGCTATCAATGCTTCACTAACTTGAGTTAATAAATAAGTGGTGGCAGCTAGCTTTTCTTCTCCCAAGTAATGCAATTGGGTTTGAAAGGGACAAGATGAAGGGGCAAAATAGATGATTAAATAGTTAATCCCACTAGGGGATTATAAGTAGAAAAATATGGGAAACTCTGATAAGTTAATGATTACTCGAGAAAGCAGGTTTACTTAAGCACACAACCAAGCAGGCTTGCTTAGCAACAGAACATGCAACAGAAGCATGGGACATGCCTCCAAACAGTAAAACAATGGTGGCATGAGACCCACATCCTGCCCAGTGACTCAATAAGTTAATGACCCTCAAAACAGGCTCTGTGCACACAAAAAACAATCACTGATGGGAAGATGACTTTTCAAAATGAAAACCCCTTATTGTACTGAGACCTGAAAATATTTTTCCAAAATGCTATGACAGTCCTGGCCTAACCATATAGGGAGGGACAAGTAAACTTCCGTAGGGGGGATGATGGAGAAATGACGTCTACTCGAGAAAGACAAAGAAAGTCCTCCTGCACCCTGCTTTTGCTTTGCTTATAAAACTAAAGCCCAATAAGTTCTTGGGGAGCGGCATTTCTCACCCACCTGCTTGTAAGCCTCATCAGCGTCCTGTTCTAATAAATCACTTATCTTCCACTTTGCTCTCACTGAATTCTTCTCGGTGCTGACATAAAGGGCTATGGTACCAGAGATCTTCGGAGACCCCCTGAAATGGCATCAGTCAGTTTCAGGTTGATCTCATCTATGCTCTCCTAGGTCTCCCAGCAGCCAAAGTCACATATTCACAGTGGGGCTAATAATAGATGTGCTCTCTGAGCCAATGGATGTTCTGAGTCTTTCCTTCTTCTCATATCAAATAAAAGTTATAGTCTTAGCTCCCTCGACTCTCATGAGTGTTAAATTAGATAACATGTATGAAGCATCTAGTACCATTTGCTTGGCACCTGATGTGGACTAAACAGTGTATTTGCTTTTGTTTCTTCAAGGCACCTGGTAGTCTTATTTATTCCTAAGTGAGCAGATTCACTTCTGTTGTAATCAGTACATTCAGTCCTTGTTTTCAAGCCATTGATTCTTGGATATAAATATATCTGAAAGGAAGATAGAGAGCCTTCCAGGGGAATTTTTGTTTACCACGTTAGGACAGCAGTCCTATGAATATCTGACTGCCCCAGAAAGCATGTTCTACCTAGAATAGTTCTAATCTGCCCATGATAATCTCAATTTTGAGTATATCAGAATAGACTCGGAATTTGTGCAGATTTCTCTCTTTCTCAAGAGTTGGCACTTGTTATTCTGGAAGGAAATAATAAAAATATAGCCTCCCTTGAAATTTCAACACCTCACATCACAATAATCCCTTGGTTTACAGAAAAATAAACTCCCCCAATTCCCTTGACACCTCTTACTTTGTTCTTTGGACTCTTGGATGAGTGGATGAACAGAGAACAAAGGTCAAATGATCATGCTGATCTTTTTTTGCCACTTAGGGTCCCTTCTGCTACAACTGACTCTGATTTTATTGAGCAGATTGGGCAGGGTGAGAAGACAATTTCAGTATTTAGCAGTTTGATCATCACTCATCCTAGAGTGTGACTTTAAGTAATTTCTCATTCTTTCAATGGCCTCCTCTTGGAATGTCATTGTTTTGCTATTTGGAGCTTTCTCAGGAAAACAAATGTGTGCTTTGGCTTACCATTATAAATATTATAGCGAAACAAAATCATAAATTTATAAAACATTGAAGCTGGATGGAAAGGTAAAGTGTTTTGTTCAAAGTTACAAATCTTGTTTGTGGATGAGTCAAGATCAGACCCATTTTTTGTCTCTCAGTTCAGTTCAAATTGTTAGATATTTTATACATTAAAGTTGGAGCCATCAGAACAAGCCTCTGCCCTCTCCCCTCACCCCATGCTACCTGTTGTAGTATGTAGCTGTGTGAGCAGTAACTGTGGTAGATTTTTCTGCTTCAATATTCTCAATGTAATATTAGGAAAGTTTTTCATATTATAATGAAAGCACCAATGGAGCAGCATATGTGAAACTTAATTATAAGTCAAAAGAATATATTTATTTGACTAAAGCTTTTGTAAGAGAAAATTCCTTTCCCTCATTGCAAGGCTCTATACCATCTTTCTAATTCAATTCTTTTCTCATCAACCTTATGATAACTCACAGCCCATAACAAAACATGGAGACATTATAGGAAGCTGCGAGTCTGCCCCTGTGACTTTTGTTCTAAATTTAGATGGTTGCCTTCAGAAACTATAAATATCTAAGATATTTCTTAGGTCTTTCCCCATGTCAGGTGTAACAGATGAGCCAGATATGGAAATTACATAATCTATGGGTCATCTAGAAAAATTATTGCTTAATTTGTGTATTTAGTCAACATGTTTACTAATTAGCTAATGCCAGGTCTCTGCTAGGTGCTGAGGACAAAATGATGAGCAAAAGAACACAAGACATCATTTCTGCTTCCATGGACCCTCTGAAATGAATGTTAGTGTCTCCTCAGCATTCATATTCGTAACACTGAGATCCTAACCTACGAGGAACTCATAGGGAAAGGTTGTCGCTGAACCATGGAAAGACACTGGGATTCTTGGCCTCCAGAGGAAAATAATTCAATCTGGGGCCAGAGACGAGGCTTGATCCCTCAGAGCTTTTGTGTAATAAAGTTTTATTAAAGTATAAAGTAGATAGAGAAAGCTTTTGACATAGGCATCAGAAGGGGGCAGAAAGAGTATCCCCTTGCTAGTGTTAGCAATGGAGTTATCATGAAACTAAGCCATGCTGTGTGGGGCCACCCAAAAGGGGCAAGTCAAGGTGGAGAGGTCTGACAGAATGTGGTTCACTGGAGAAGGGAATGGCAAACCACTCCAGTATTCTTGCCTTGAGAACCCCATGAACAGTATGAAAAGGCAAAATGATAGGATACTGAAAGAGGAACTCCCCAGGTCGGTAGGTGCCCAAATTGCTACTGGAGATCAGAGAAATAACTCCAGAAAGAATGAAGGGATGAAGCCAAAGCAAAAACAATACCCAGCTGTGGATGTGACTGGTGATAGAAGCAAGATCTGATGCTGTAAAGAACAATATTGCATAGGAACCTGGAACATTAGGTCCATGAATCAAGGCAAATTTGAAGTAGTCAAACAGGAGATGGCAAGAGTGAACATCGACATTCTAGGAATCAACGAACTAAAATGGACTGGAAAGGGTGAATTTAACTCAGATGACCATTATATCTACTACTATGGACAGGAATGGAGTAGCCATCATGGTCAACAAGAGTGTCCGAAATGCAGTACTTGGATGCAATCTCAAAAATGACAGAATGATCTTTGTTCATTTCCAAGGCAAACCATTCAATATCACAGTAATCCAAGTCTATGCCCCAACCAGTAATGCTGAAGAAACTGAAGTTAAACAGTTCTATGAAGACCTCAAGACCTTTTAGAACTAACACTCAAAAAAGATGTCCTTTTCATTATAGGGGACTGGAATGCAAAAGTAGGAAGTCAAGAAACACCTGGAGTAACAGGTAAATTTGGCCTTGGAATGTGGAATGAAGCAGGGCAAAGACTAATAGAGTCTTGCTAAGAGAACACACTGGGCACAGAAAACACCCTCTTCCAACAACACAAGAGAAGACTCTACACATGGACATCACCAGATGGTCAACACCGAAATCAGATTGATTATATTCTTTGCAGCCAAAGATGGAGAAGCTCTATACAGTCAACAAAAACAAG
>SJYX01019329.1:146409-168972 GCA_006410675.1 Oreotragus oreotragus | reverse complement strand
AACTCTGCATTCAGATGCTTATATCTTTTCTTTTCTCCTTTGCTTTTCGCCTCTCTTCTTTTCAGTGCTATTTGTAAGGCTTCTCCAGACAGCCATTTTGCTTTTTTGCATTTCTTTTCCATGGGGATGGTCTTGATCCCTGTCTCCTGTACAGTGTCACGAACCTCATTCCATAGTTCATCAGGAACTCTGTCTATCAGATCTAGGCCCTTAAATCTATTTCTCACTTCCACTGTATAATCATAAGGGATTTGATTTAGGTCATACCTGAATGGTCTAGCGGTTTTCCTTACTTTCTTCAATTTAAGTCTGAATTTGGAAATAAGGATAGTTTATCTATATTTTTATTACACTCTATGTTTTCTCTCCTGCTGACTGTTGGTTCATATCCAATCCCTGAATGGCTATTTTTGGGGACATAAGCCTGTGATACGGGGAAGGCAATGGCACCCCACCCCAGTAGTCTTGCCTGGAAAATCCAATGGACGGAGTAGCCTGGTGGGCTGCAGTCCATGGGGTCACTAACAGTCAGACAGACTGAGCGACTTCACTTTCACTTTTCTCTTTCATGCATTGGAGAAGGAAATGGCAACCCACTCCAGTATTCTTGCCTGGAGAATCCCAGGGATGGGGGAGCCTGGTGGGCTGCCGTCTATGGGGTCACACAGAGTCGGACACGACTGAAGTGACTTAGCAGCAGCAGCAAGCCTGTGATAAACTTTATTTGAGATTTTTCTATATGATCTATCAACAGCATACATATTTTTCAAAAAAGGTTTTTGTATTTCATGTATAGCATAAAAAGATGCCTAAAACTCAATGTCCAATCTATCATTTCATTTCCACTTTATTTTAATGTTTTATATTAGCAAGTCCTTTGCCCAGAAGAAATCTTTTATATTTAGATTTAATTCTTAACTCTGTTAGGAATTTATTTTGATAGGTATATGGGATAGAATAGCCCATATCCCATTTTTTTCCTAATGGATCCTTTAACATCTACTAAATTCTTACATATGTTAAAGTCTACTCTGCTCATTATTTTATTCTATTAAAATCTGCTAGAGTAAGGGAAGGGTCTTTAAGTCTGAAGAGCCAGCATGAAACCTGGAACATAGGCAGTACATAAGACGTATTTATTGAATAATGTGTTAATATGCTTGTTCTTGATGACAAGACTTCACAAAGAAGGCTCAAATAATGGAACCTGTTCTGTGATTCTAAGATAGTAAGTCCATGGATATATTTTCCTTTGCTCCAGTCCTACAGAAATGACCCATCATGAACAGAAGCAGATTTACTTTCTCATTCCTGGACCATCTGTTTTTCCTAAAGTGGTTCATAGAAGGTGAAGGCTGGGAGATCTCAGCTGAGCTCCTGGCTTATGCTGGAGGGAGAGCCAGAATTAGAGAAGCAAGGCTTTTCCAGAGCACAGTTAGCTCTGACACTCACCGTAAAAATAATTTACTAAATGTTAGAAGGGGCTGAACCTAATTAGGGACAGCAGGAAGAAACCACATCACTGCCTTGTGAGCTGCAAAGCCTTGCAGCTTCCAGCAGTCATGGCATCGTCATAATGTCTGCCACAAATATTATTCTTGGAATCTAAACGGAGGTTCCTAGAAATCAGTGGTTTGGGGCAGGCTTCAGTTTTGCTGAAAATAACCATGATGTGTTACAGCTGCCTGTGGTCAAGTCGCCTCATGGATGTCAGGGTTGAGGGGCAGGGGTGGAGATGAGTGGCACAGAGTGCCACACTGTGACTCTACACTGTCATGTAAGAAGCTGAGGGGCTGTGGGCCAAGAATGGTGGCTCAAGTAATGTAAGCCCCTGGGGCCAAGTCTGGCGTTGATGGCTAAGTGCTGTAACTGGGTCAGGCATGGTAGTTAAGCAGGCTGGGATATTGGAAACCCTGGTGGAACAGGCAATAGGAATGGGAAGAAGCAGGAAGACTGACCTAGTTAGAGAGAAAGCCCCTGGGAGAAGCAAGCCCATAGCCTGGAAACACATGGCCATTTTCCTCTGTCTCTCAAACTTTAATTTATTGTGGGAAGAACTCAACCTGAGACTTTCCCCTTTAACAAACATTTGTGTGAGTAGTATGGTCCGGTAGACTATAGGCATGATGCTCTGCAGCCAGTCCTCTTACCTGACCGAAACTTGGTGCCTGATGACTAGTAGCTCCCCATCTCCCCCTCCTTCCTGGCAGTCACTACTCTCCTATTCCATCCTGTGACTTTGACTATTTTAGTTTCCTCAGAGGAGTGAATCATGCAATATTTGTCTTTTTGTAGCTGGTTTATTTCACTTAGTGTCATGTCTTCCAGGTTCATATGTGTGTCTGTGGTTGTATATGGCAGAATTAGCTTCTTTTGGAAGGCTGAGAGGTGTTGCACTAGTAACACAGCAAAGAGGGAGGGAAGGATGCTCCTCCTGGGCATCTGTTACCAGATCTGGAAGGCCATGTTATCTGGACCATGTCACCTCTACCTCTCCAGTTCCTGATCACGACTGCCTTGCGACTTCCCTCCCCACCATGCTTACAAAATATTTTATCTGAGCAAGTAGTTATTTCTCTTTGCCACATGTACCTCAATGTTACATGTGTACTGTAAGAATAAAATGTTTGATCTGAGGTGTTTGAATCATGACTAACCCATGTATGGATGTGAAAGTTGGACTGTGAAGAAAGCTGAGCGCCAAAGAATTGATGCTTTTGAACTGTGGTGTTGGAGAAGACTCTTGAGAGTCCCTTGGACAGCAAGGAGATCCAACTAGTCCACCCTAAAGGCAATCAGTCCAGAATATTCGTTGGGAGGACTGATGCTGAAGCTGAAACTCCAATATTTTGGCCACCTGATGTGAAGAACTGACTCAGTGGAAAAGATCCTGATTCTGAGAAAGATTGAAGGTGGGAGGAGAAGGGGACAACAGAGGATGAGATGGTTGCATCACCGACTTGAGGGACACGAGTTTGAGCAAGCTCCAGGAGTCGGTGACAGACAAGGAAGCCTGGCATGCTGCAGTCCATAAGATCTCAAAGAGTTGAACTAAACTGAGTGAGAAACTCAACCTGAATCTTACTTGAAAGTTACTTTTCATGTAATGATCACTCATTCCCAGGACAACTGACTACTATATGCTGTTTCTACAGGGTTTCTGGTTAGGGATCATTTCTTTTCCTATAGATTCTTGGCCTGGAATTTTATAGTAGAAGACTGAAGAAAGCATGAAAGCAGAAACACTTTTCAGATAAGCACACTTTTGAGATAAGGAGAGGCAAGACCAGGGCTGCAGAGAAGGCCATGTGTGGAGCAGCAGAGGAAAGGGAGATGGAAAAGGAAGCAGAGCGCCTGCAGGACAGCTGGGCAGGGTCCGAGTGACCCCTCACAGAGGTCCTGGACTAAGTGTAGTGCCCACTCACAGCAGTGCTCCAGACTCTCATGGATCTGCAATCAGCCTGAGCTGGCAGAGAATGAACACCATGAGTTTGCATTTGGCAATTGTAATGGGCTAAATCATGTTACCTCCAAATTTGTATGTTGAAGTCATAATCTCTAGGACCTCAGAATGAGACTGTGTTTGGGGACAGGGTCATTAAAGAGGTGATTAAGATGAAGTGGTGTCCTAACCCCCTAGGACTGGTGTCCTTATAAGAAGAGGAGATCAGGGGACCTCTGTGGTGGTGTGGTGGTGAAGACATCACCTTCCAATGCACGGGTGCAGGTTTGATCTCTGGTCAGGGAGCTAAGATCCCTTGCCTCATGGTGAAAGGACCAAAATGTAAAACAGAAACAATACCGTAACATAATCAATAAAGACTTTTTTTTTTAAAGGGAGATCAAGATCCAGACGTGCAGAGCAGGATGACCATGTGAGAATATGGGGAGAAGACAGCCATCTATCTGCCAAGAGAAGAGACCTCTTGAGAAACCAGTGTAGCCTACACCTCGAACTTTTAGCCTCCAGGACTAAAACGTGAGAGAGCACGTTTCTCTGTGGTGTTTGTTATGGCCATGGGAGCCATATCTTATAAGGGATGTAACATTGTTAATAACCATTGAAAGAGGTCTACTGTTGTTGGGGATGGGAAGTGGCAAGAAGATTAGGGGAATTAGGGAGACTCCTCACTTCATGGTTGCTGAGAAAGGTTTGAATTTGAGGAAGAAAGATCTCTTTCTGGGCAGTTTGTCTCACCTCCTTTCCCTTTTTACTCAATAGTATATTCCAGGCATGTATCTTACACCATTTGGCTCCCCATGAGGCCCCCAGTATGGATCCCGACCCAGGTTGTGTTGAAAGCTCCAAGACGCTGCTTTTTCCCAGGCCCAGGTGCCTCTGCAGTTGGAGCAGAGTCTGTTCACAGCTCTGGAAGCTCTTCAGCCTGGGTCAGGGTTTGGGGGGGACCCTGTATCTGCCTAAGTTCTGGGGTCATCCCAGCCACACTTTTACTTGCCCGCCTTGTTCACTGGGACTTGAAAGCATGGCACAGCTCTTGGCAAGTAGCCAGCCCCTCCCCCATCTCTGTAATTGCCCTCAGACTCTCTGCTCTGGGGGGTTCTCTGCTACTTCTGCCTGCCCATCATCCTGGGCCATGGACTCAGATGGATGGGAGTTCAGGCATCAGCTCCTTCCAGGGGTGGTGAGTTAAAGTTGCTCCGTCATGCCCGACTCTTTGTGACCCCATGGACTATAGCTCACCAGGCTTCTCTGTCCATGGAATTCTCCAGCCAAGAATACTGGAGGGGATTGCCATTCCCTTCTCCATGAGATCTTCCTGACCCAGGGGTCAAACCTGGGTCTCCTGCATTGCAGACAGATTCTTAACTGTCTGAGCCACCAGACCAAAGAACACCCTATCAGCAAACAGTGCAGTCTCATGGTCCAGGAATCCCTCTGCTTGGCCAGGACCTGGAATGTCCTGGAAAAGAGATACCCTTGCTGAAGTGGGGCCAAGTGGGTTGGGGGCCTCTGGGTGCAGGCAGATGGGAAGACCAAAGGCCAGCTGGAGGGAAGAAGAGACCTTTAAACTAGGGACCTTGAATCTGTGGCTCAAGCTCTATCTGCATGCAGATCATCTGAGGACGTTCTGAAAAAGGTTCTGGTACAGGAATAGCCATGTTGGCATCCTCCCCAAGCAGTCCTGAGGCAGGTGCTCCCCAAACCCCTTCTGAGAAACATTGCCCAAGCTAGTCCACTGTTGTGATTTCTTCATGGGCAGAGTCTTCATGACCACTCTTTGCTTATTTCCATGAGGCTATATATTTGCGACTTAAGGAGAATATGAAGTATAAAATACAGAGCAGGACTTCCCTGGTGGTCCAATGGTTGGGAATCCTTCTTGTGATGCAGGGGACATGGGTTTGCTCCCTTGTCTGAGAGGATCTAACATGCCTCCGTGTGGCTGAACCCGCAGGCCATAACTACTGAAGCCTGCATGCCTAACGCCCGTGTTCAGCAACAAGGGCCGTCACTACAATGAGAAGCCTGTGCTTTGCAACCAGAGAAAGCCGGCGTGCAGCAACAAGGACCCAGTGTAGCCAAAAGTAAAATAAATAAATGAAGTAAATAAGTAAAAACAAAATACAGAGCAGATCTAAGTTGAAAAACACAGACGAAGAAATGCAAGTTGTATCAATGTCTGTGCCTCGACTCTTACCGGGCCCAGGGGTTTGTCAGCCACCAGTCCCAGTGCTCATGGGGCAGAGACAGATGATAGACACGTGAAAATAGTGACAAGAAATGCCAACAAGGCAATGAAAGGTGAAGAGTCGTTGAAGGAAACATGTTTTAAAGTTTGAGTGGGTAAAATGATAACTCTAAAACAAATGATGAAAAAGAGGAATAGTTAGCAAAATTATAATAAGAATCAGCTAAATAAACAACAAAAGCAAAGAAATATTACTAAAACTAGGGAAATGGAAAATTAGCCTAGAAATCCGTCATGAAAGAAAATGTGTTAGGAGACTGAGGGTAGGAAAAATACCTGGGGCTTGGTGGGGGGCTAAAAAAGAACTAAATGGATACAAAATAATTACAAAGAAAAACTGATAAACGTGAAAAGACTACCTCTTTTACTCTCTTTTTGAGATGGGGGGAAAAATGGAGAAAAGCAAAATCAGCAAACTTGACAATTAGGAAGATGGATGGTAAAATGATAAGAATGCAAAAGGAAAGCAAAAATAGCATAAATCAGAAACACAGAATTTATGAAACATGGCAGAGTTACAAGGGTTAAAGAGCTTTTAAAACAGAATAAATACATCCTCAAAGATTAGTAAACAAAAACAAACACGCTGAAAGAAAAATATTCCAGAGTTGAAAGCCAGCAAGTGGAAGGCGTCCACAGCCTGTCCTTGAGCAGGGACAGCTGGCTGGGCCCGGCATGGGGCTGGAGCTGCCTAGACGCTCCTTGCCTCAGACTTCACCTGGCACCTGGGCCTCAGTGACACTCCAGGCAGTTCCTGCATTTGTCAGGGGGAAGCCACCTGGAGCAGGAAAACACTTTCAACTGTATTGCACTGTATAGGAATGGTGATAGTTTACACGTCACCATGGCCAGGCCACAGTGCCCAATAATTTGCTCAGACTCCTGTCTAGATGTTGCTGGAAAGATATTTCTAGATGTGACTGAAATATCAATCCATTGACATTAAAGTAAAGTAAAAAACCCTTCATAGTGTGGGTGTGTGCGTGTGTGCATGTGTGTCTGTGTGTGTGTGCTGAGTCACTTTAGTTGTGTCAGACTGTGGTGGAGACCCTATGGACTGTAGCCTACCAGACTCTTCTGTCCATGGGATTCTCCAGGCAAGAATACTGGAGTGGGTTGCCATGTTCTCCTCCAGGGCATCTTTCTGACCCAGGGATCAAACCCGCGTCTCTTACGTCTCTTGCATTGGCAGGCGGGTTCTTTACNAGACTCTTCTGTCCATGGGATTCTCCAGGCAAGAATACTGGAGTGGGTTGCCATGTTCTCCTCCAGGGCATCTTTCTGACCCAGGGATCAAACCCGCGTCTCTTACGTCTCTTGCATTGGCAGGCGGGTTCTTTACCACTAGCGCCACCTGGGAAGCCCGCATAATATGAGTAGGCCTCATCAATCAGTTTGAAGATCATCAGAACAAAGTTTCCCAAAGAAGGAGTTCTACATCAAGACTGTGAGAGAAAAACTCTGCTTCAGTTTCTCAGATTCATTGCTGCAACTTCAACTCTGAATTTGCAACCTAAGGCTTTCCCTGCAGATTTTAGACCTTCCAGACCCCACAGTCACATGAACCAGTTCCTTACAGTCTCTCTTTCTCCTATTGGTTCTGTTTCTCTGGAGAACCAATGAGAATTATTGTCTGCATCTGATCTCTATAGTAGCTGAGACTCTCTGCACATGAGAAGTGCTAAGGCCCCTTGTTTCTTGTAGGTGCAGACAGGCAACAGGTCCCAGTGTCCCAGGCCTGAGACCTTGTGTAGTGGGGACATCTGACTGTGGGCCCTGAGTCGGGACTGGTTCAGCAGCTTTTTTCCTGTCTGTGAGTTGAGAATGCTTGTAGGGCATTTGTAATAATTCCAGATACTATGCTGATGAATATGTTGGGTATATCAAAGAGACTTAGGAAAAGGTGCTGAGTCTTGTCATTGTGAGCTCTTTGAGCTCTTTCCTGGTGCGGAGTAATGAGATGAGCAGGAACTAAAGAAGCAGGGAGGGGCTTCCCCGGTGGTCCAGCGGTTAAGAATTCTCCCAGCAATGCAAGGGACACCGGTTTGATCCCTGGTCCAGGAAGATCCCACATGTTGTGGGGCAACGAAGTCCGTGTGTCACAACTATTGAGCCAGCACTCTAGAGCCCTTGAACCATAGCTACTGAACCCACAGGCTGCAACCACTAAAGTCTGCAAGCCTAGAGCTTGCGATCCAAAACAAGCAAAGCCACTGCAGTGAAAAGCCCTCATGTTGCAACCAAGAGTAGCCCCACTCACTGCAGCTAGAGAGAGTCCTTGCAAAGCAATGGAGACCTAGTGTAGCCAGAATTAATAAATACATCTTAAAAAAGCAGAATGCACTAACTCAACTCTTCTTCTCATGGTCCATCCGTTTAGAAGCAGCCCTTGGTGGAAGTGAAAACTATTCCTCCACTCATTCATTTTCTGGGGCTATCAGACCTTTTAAGAATTTGAGAATTAAGAAAGATCCAATCAGAGGAGGCTTTGGTGGTTTTCAAATAAGAGGGCATAACCAGACATTTAGCATGTGGACTCTCCTGGGCAGGAAAGGAAATGACAAAGTGGGTTCCACATTCCTGACCTCCACCTTCCAGTCCTGGGCTCTGCAGAGAATGTTTGTGGCATCTGTCACTGAGCAGAGGGCCTCTGGGGTGATGGCAGTGCATCCCATTGGGTCTCCTCTCACCTGGGCAGGAGGAAAGGCTGACTTTGAACAAGGTCATGTGGCCTTTAAAGATACGTGATCAAGAGTGAAGAACCACACCCATGCAGAAGTATATGAGCTCTGGGCTTGGTTTTTCAACCATCCAGTGGGAATCTCAAGGGAGATGGAATGAATAGCATGGGTGTTCTGGCCAATTTTCTTAAAAGGGAGCTCAGGGCTGGGTTTCTTTAGAACAACAGGGATGAGTCAAGCACTGGGAGCCCTCCCAGCCCTGGTCATGAATGTGGAAGTCCACATTCTCCTCCAGTTCCTTCTTCTCCGGTCTCCCAGGAGTATTGACTGTTACTCTGAACTCCCACAGTGAGCTGGAATCTATTGATGAATGCAAGTAAATATGGCTTCCAAATGTACTTAGTTTAGGTGACCAGCTGGGGTAGAATCCTAGGGGTTATTGGCAGATCCTTCCAAAATTTGGTATCGAGGTTGAGCAAAGCCAAGCTGAAGGCTTGGAGTGGCAGCTATGGAAGCTGGGGTGGACTCAGCAACTAAGAGACCTTCCGGGTGGCAGTTGAGTTGGGCACCAAGGGACAGAAACATCAGCTGGAGGAGGAAGAAAGCATCAGGAGAGTTCACTGCTCACCCTACAGACAGGTGAGTATATGGTACAGGGCGATGTGGACTGAATTAAAGGTAGAGGCTGTAGATGGATGGGAGCTGGATTCTGTGTGTTTAGATTGCGCAAAGCCAGCTGGAATCTGCACTCTGCACCCCATGGCCAGATCTTTTTGAGAAGGTTTTAATTTTTTTAAATTTAACAATGTGGCTACTAAATCAACATAATTACAGTTCAAAAATACCTCTTTCCTTCCAAGTGAACAGTGAATGAAGGTCACTCTCTAACCCAAATAACTTTGCAAAATATGTCAAAGGCAGGATTTGTTCTGAAACCAAAACCACAAATTAAAATTATGAGGAAAGAAGTGTTAGAGAAATGTTTGACATTGATATTCGTGTCAGCAGTTGGCTAAGTCAAATAAAAGTTTAACTCTTCAGTGTTTGCTGTAAAGATTGCTAGTGCCCACTTACATCCCATTCTCCACTCCTTGCTGGGCACAGGAAGACGCTACCTCTCAGCTCCTCTGCTGGTAGGTGGTGCCCCGCTCCTGCTTCTAGCCCACAGGCTGCAAGCAGAATTACCAGGTGTCACTTCCTACCTGTGGCAGTCAAGAGCTCTTGCTAGCTATGTCACCTGTGGAAGTCCTTGCTGGGGTGACAGACCCACATTCTGGAAGCTGCTTGGAGTTCAGAGCCACTGCTTAGAAGGTGCCAGCTCAGATCCATGATCTGTAAAGCCATAGACATTTTCGGCTTCTTTGTTATCAATTACAAAGTAGCCTATCTTGACTTATCCAGTATTTGTTGGAATGCCAGGGGTATGTGTAAGCAACTCTATAACCCCTTAACGGAAACTCTCTGTTTGTATGCCTTATTCTTCATTTCTTTATTGAATAAACTCACTACTTAGCAAGACATTCAGGATGCTTTGTAGTTTCTTCCCAACCTGCTTTTCCTTTTGTCACTCCCAACACAAATACATCCCAGTTCCATTTGGCCACACATGCTCTGCTTGCCAGACTTTAAAAAACTTTTTTAAATTAATAAATGTAAAATTTCCCATTATCAGTCACTTATTAAAAAACAAGTCCTTATTTGTAAATTACGTAGCATGTCTTTTCTCTATGGTATGGTACATTCCAACAATAAACTTATCCAATGCTTCCAAAAATTCACTTACATTTAAATAATATTCTTAAAGAGAATAATTGATGTGAAATTTTAATATAAAAATTCAGGCCAGCTGTAACATGGGATATTGTATTATGGAATATTTTTTAAAGCAGAACACATAGTGGTCACCAAGCCAGCAGTTTTCACCTGGCTTTCCTTTCTGCATTATTTTTACTACCTCTCTCACTCACTATGAAAGCTGTTCTTACTAGTCTTTGACTATTATCTCTGTAGGCTTTCTCCTCGGGGAAGGCAATGGCACCCCACCCCAGTACTCTTGCCTGGAAAATCCAATGGACGGAGGAGCCTGGTGGGCTGCAGTCCATGGGGTCGCTAACAGTCGGACAGACTGAGCGACTTCACTTTCACTTTTCTCTTTCATGCATTGGAGAAGGAAATGGCAACCCACTCCAGTATTCTTGCCTGGAGAATCCCAGGGACGGGAGAGCCTGGTGGGCTGCCGTCTATGGGGTCGCACAGAGTCGGACACGACTGAAGTGACTTAGCAGCAGCAGCAGCAGCAGCAGGCTTTCTCCTGTACCTCTACATTCTTGATCATGTTGAACCTTTGAATTTGTCAATACATGCTACGTTCTTTGCTGAAAGAATAGTCCCCTTCAAAGCCAAGTTCAAAGATTTCTCTTTTGAAGCCCACACGGCTCTTAGGGACTGAGGGCTGATTCTCTACACCCTCTGAGCTACTGAGTTACCCTTCCATTCTGGGGTTAATCATGCTCCGTGGTGGTTGGCTAGTGGCCTCTGTCCTTTCAACTCTACTCTGAATTTTGCAAATAAAATAGGAATGCAGAGAAGTATAGTTTCATGCTTGACCCATGAGATATTGAAAGATTATTAGGTTTAAAGTTTTTCTTTTCTTCTTTGTAAAAATGTGATAGTCACAGTTGTTATAATTATTGTTAGACATCCTTCTGGCCCTTAAAGATCTCAAGTCAGTGTTGGGAGTTCAGACTGAGTCAATCAAAACAGCGTTTAGCTATGGGACCTTGATGGCTTTATATGAACATGGTTTTAACCCCTCAAAATGAGGTAAATGGGGCAAATAATGTTGTCACTGTAAAGGTAAATGCTGTCCTAACTCTAATACAAGGCCTGGCAAGGCATAGATTTACTGAGTGGTAATTATGACTAGCATCTTTGATGAACCACAAGCTGGAATAAAGATTGCTGGGAGAAATATCAATAACCTCAGACATGCAGATGATACCACCCTTATGGCAGAAAGTGAAGAAAAACTAAAGAGCCTCTTGATGAAAGTGAAAAAGGAGAGTGAAAAAGTAGGCTTAAAACTCAACATTCAGAAAACTAAGATCATGGCATCTGGTCCCATCACTTCATGGGAAATAGATGGGGAAACAGTGGAAACAGTGGTGGACTTTAATTTTTTGGGTTCCAAAATCACTGCAGATGGTGATTGCAGCCAGGAAATTAAAAGACACTTACTCTTTGGAAGGAAAGTTATGACCAACCTAGATAGCATATTCAAAAGCAGAGACATTACTTTGCCAGCAAAGGTCTGTCTAGTCAAAGCTATGGTTTTTCCAGTAGTCATGTATGGATGTGAGAGTTGGACTATAAAGAAAGCTGAGTACCGAAGAATTGATGCTTT
Source organism: Oreotragus oreotragus (assembly GCA_006410675.1). Lineage (NCBI taxonomy): Eukaryota > Metazoa > Chordata > Mammalia > Artiodactyla > Bovidae > Oreotragus > Oreotragus oreotragus. The sequence continues at coordinate 157,177 of SJYX01019329.1, read as the reverse complement.
TGAACTGTAGTGTTGGAGAAGACTCTTGAGAGTCTCTTGGACTGCAAGGAGATCCAACCAGTCCATTCTAAAGGAGATCAGTCCTGATTGTTCATTGGAAGGATTGATGTTGAAGCTGAAACTCCAATACTTTGGCCACCTGATGCCAAGAACTGACTCATTGGAAAAGACCCTGATGCTGGGAGGGATTGGGGGCAGGAGGAGAAGCAAGGACAGAGGATGAGATGGCTGGATGGCATCACCGACTCAATGGACATGGGTTTGAGCAAACTCCGGGAGTTGGTAATAGACAGGGAGGCCTGACATGCTGTGGTCCATGGGGTCGTGAAGAGTTGGACACAACTGAGTGTCTGAACTGAACTGAACTGATCTTTGACTGCAATATTAAAGCAAGTTTCCTTCCTCAGACTGTGCCTCTCTTTTCACGGTAGGGGTATGAGATGCAGTGACTTGAATTTCATCTTGGAAGAGGATCTGAGTGTTGTTTTGTGGAAAGACAAGAGGATCAAGGTCTCAGTAGATTCTTCCAGAACACACCTGGGCAGCTGCAGCTGGAGTCACCACCTGGTTATATTTTGATGATGCACATCCTCCAGGGTCCTTGGGAATCTGCAAAGTCTAACTGGTGAGTGAAACTGGGGATGGCGGGGCTGATAGGAAGCTCTCCTGGTTCCTTCCAGCACTGCACATATGCATTAGTGTCTGCGGGCTCCCTGGATATAGTACTGTTTTTGGCCATTACTTCTTGTTTATTTTCTTAGAAAAAGTGGAAAGTTATTGCCTTGAAAGTTCATTTCTTCTTACCCAAGAAAGGTGATAAATATTTCCTCCAAAAGTCATGAACATAAATGTTTGTATGTGTTTTATTCATAATAACCAAAAACTGAAGACAACTTACTTGGTCATCAAGAATGGAAAAGTGAGTACTGATATACTCATGGTATATACCACTGATGATATGTCTCACACATGGATGAATCTTGCAGTCTGTATGTTGAGCGAAAAAAAGAAAAGGCAGAAAAAATATTCTATGATTTCAATATTTAAAAGACACGGTGATAAATGTTAGAAAAATAGTTACCCATTGGAAGGGTGGGGGAAGGTTAATTACTGACTGGGATGATGCATACAGAAAATTTCTGGGTGTTCTGCTAAATTTTGATCTGAGTGGATGTACCCACAGTTGCATACATTGATATATGTAAAATTTCACAGAGCTACACTAAGATTAGTTCACTTCATGTTGTCTCGATAAAAAATAAAATGAGAGAGTGAAATAGGGAGGAAGGGAGAGGGGAGATAAGAAGGGAGGGAGAAAAAGAGGGAGAGAGGAAAAGATTAAGAGGAGAAAAATTGGAGAAAATGAATACTAACTTTTTTACCTTGCCATTATCTATTAGGTTTTATTTATACTATATGAAAAAAATTCTAAATGGAAGTAACCAGACAAAAAACCCTTTTTTAAAAACATTAAAGTTTTTTTTTTTTAATTTACAATGTGTTAGTTTCTGATATATAGCAGAGTGATTCAAATATATATATATCCATATTCTTTTCCATCATGATTTATCATAGGATATTGAATATAATTCCCAGTGTTATAAGTAGGACCTTGTTTATCTATTCTATATATAATAATTTGCATCTGCTAATCCACTACTGATCCATCCCTCCCCAACTCTCCTTCCCCTTGGTAACCACAAGTCTGTTCTTTATGTCTGAGTTTGTTTCTATTTCACAGATAAGTTCATTTGTGTCATGTATTAGATTCCATATATATATGTATATATATGATACACGAACATACATATGTATATCATCTATATGATGTATATATACATGTTTACAGATATATGATGTCATATGGTATTTGTCTTTCCCTTTCCGATTTACTTCACAGTACAATAATCTCCACGTCCATCCATGTAGTTACAAATAGCATTGCTTCATTCTTTCTCTTTAATAACTGAGTAGTATTTTATTGTATATATGTACCACATCTTTATCGGTTCATCTGTTAACGGACATTAAGATTGTTTCCATATCTTGGCTACTGTAAGTAGTGCTGCTATGAACACAGGGATGCGATTGTATCGTTTCTAATCAAAACTTTGTCTGGATATATGCCTAAGAATGGAATTGCTAGATCATATGGTAACTCTATCTTTAGTTTTTTGAAGAACCTCCATACCATTTTCCATAGTGGCTGCACCAACTTACATTCCTACCACCCATAAGAAGTTTCCTTTTTCTCCACACCTGCTCCAGTATTTATTTGTAGACTTTTTGGTGATGGCCATTCTGACCAGAGTGAGGTGGTACCTCGTTGTAGTTTTGATTTGCATTTCTCCAATAATTAGCAACATAGAGCATATTTTCCTGTGCCTATTGGCAATCTATATTAGACAAATTATCTTAATCCTGTGATCCTTAACCTTATCTTAATCTGAAAAAGAAACTGGGGACTTAGATCTGTGTGGAAAGATGGAATGCTGTACAATTGCTGGAAGTTGCTGATTTCTTTACCACACACCCTGCCCAGGATTATAGCTGCTGTTTTCCACTTTTCCATGTATTGATATCCTTTCTGTCACAAAATTTAATCTAATCAAATCTGAGACCAGCACAGGAGTGATAATCTATTCTGCTAAGACAGACTTCAGTGTTGGCTGCGCTGTGGTTGAAAACCCAAACCCACCCACTGGGAAGCCTGTCTCTGAAAAAGTCCTGAGACTCTTCTAGAAATGCTGTGCTCTCACCAGGCATCTCATAGAGATTACTTTCTTGTTGTATAATTAGGGCATTGTCACAAGACACTGTGACACATTCTCTAAAACCAGTTTCTCTGTCAAACCGAAATACTACATACACAGTGAAAATAATTCAACAATGCTTTCAAAGTAAGTACAATATTTCATCAAGTCTACAAATGGCAAGTGTTGGCAAGGATGTAGAGAAAAGGGAACCCTTGTCTGCTGTTGGTGGGAATGTAAATTGAAGCAGCCACTATGGAGAACTGTATGAGGGTTCCTTAAAAATCTAAAAATAGAGCTCTCATATGACCCAGGAACCCCCTTTTTGGGTATATATTTGGAAAAGTTAAAAACTTAATTTGAAAAGATATATGTGCTCCAATGTTCATAGCAACACTATTTACAATAGCAAAAACACGAAAACAATGTATGCCCATCAATATATATCAGCTCAGTTCAGTCGCTCAGTCATGTCTGACTCTTTGTGACCCCATGGACCACAACATGCCAGGCCTCCCTGTCCATCACCAACTCCCTGAATTTACTCAAACTCATCTCCATTGAGTTGGTGATGCCATACAACCATCTCATCCTCTGTCGTCCCCTTTTCCTCCTGCCTTCAATCTTTTCAAGCATCAGGGTCTTTCCATATAATGGAATAGTATTCAGTCATTGAAAAGAATTAAAGTCTGTCATTTGCAACAATGTGGATGAACCTAGGGAATATTATGCTTAGTGAAATAAGTGAGACAAAGACAAATACTGTATGATATCACACATAGGATTTAAAAATAATACAAAGGAATATATACGCCCCTCCAAAAAAATAGATTCACAGATATAGAAAACAAACTTGTAGTTGCCAAAGGAAGTGGGAGAGGGACAAATTAGGGATATGGGTAACAGGTACACACTACTATATGTAAAATAGATAAGCAACAAGGATTTACTGTATAGCTCAGGGAAATATAATGCCTATATTCATTATAATAACCTATAATGAAATGTAACCTGCAAAATTACTGAATTACCATGTATAGAAAAGACCCTGATGCTGGGAAAGATTGAAGGCACGAGGAGAAGAGGATGAGATGGTTGGATGGCATCACTGACTCAATGGACATAGGTTTGAGCAAGCTCTGGAGAGATGGTGAAGGACAGGGAAGCTGGCATACCTCAGTCCATGGGGTGTCAAACAGTCAGACGCAGCTGAGTGACTGAATGCCAGCACCCACCCTGTCCACATGAAACTATCACAGCACTGTGAATCAACTCTTCAACAAAAAATTTTAATTTTGTTTCTTACTCACCTACTTTCTCTGTTTTTTTTTTTTTTTTAATGTTATACTATTTTTTATTTTTAAAAATTGTGTGCAGGACTTCCTCGGTGGTCCATTGGTTAAGAATCTGCCCTCCAACGAAGGGGACATAGGCTCGATCTCCGGTCAGGGAACCGAACCCTACATGCTGTGGGGCAACTAAACCCATGGACCACAACTCCTGAAGCCTGCATGCCACAGCTAAGGCCAGACACAGCCTAAAAAAAAAAAGAAAATTCTGGGCACATTTCAGTGCGTACATTTATCGAATTGATCTAGACTAGGGAATGTGAGGGGTTTTCTCTGTGTCACTCAGCTGCATTTTATTTGGCTGAATGGAATGCGAAATATATCATGTTCATACCAAAAAAGAGTCCAGAGAACATAATGCAAAAGGAGAACCTTTTCACTGGATCAAGTCAAGCAGGCTTGGTAGAAAGGCAAAGAATTAGAAAAGTGCACTTACTGGCACCAGGAAATGAAGTAGGGAGGAGTCTGGGAGGCTTCGTCACAGCTAGGGTTGACCAGGCAATGGCAGGCTTGCTGGTCTCTGAGTCATGGGCCATCTCCGGGCACAGGGTTGATCCACACATTTCATGCAGAGTCCCATCAGAAGATGCACTGCTGATCTTTCTGATTTACAGCCCTTACACTGAAGTCATCCAGATTTTTATTTCAAGACTCAGAATGACTTTGCTGTTTTTAATTTCCAACTACTGTCACTCAGCTTTTCAGAGCTGATATATTCCCCATGGACAAGGTCAGACACGTATGCACTTTGTATTACTTGTGAGGCTTTGGCCCCAAATCCTGATGGAGTTCTCTGATTTTAACCCTGGGAGCCACGTGGGGCCAGGAAACAGAAGAGTCTACAGACACCGTGGGAGAAACTAAGTGCCAAGACTCTCAGTGCACCTACTCGCCCTGTGCTTAGCATCCAGTTTTAGCATTAGAGAGTCTAACACTATGATTTTGAAAAACAGTAAACCCAAAGCAGCAAAGAGAATTGCACCTCTCCCTAAGATTTTGAAATCACTGATTCTGTTCTTCATAGCCCAGTGCATCTAAGAAAGCATGGCACCTTCCATAGAGAAGGAGGCTTGTGCCACTTTAGTCAGTCAATCCAAGAGGTTGAGAGAAGAGAGACAGGAAGAATCGAAACAGATGAATCCTCAAAGGTGGTCTTTAACACAGGGACATGTTGAGTGCATCGTCAGAACTCTAAGCTTAGATTCAGCCCAATAATACCAGTCCCCACCACTTAGCCCTTTACGCTATAAATATACTGACTTTTAATCAGTTTCACCATCTGGAGAGCATCTTGAGTATCAGTTCAGTTCAGTCACTCAGTTGTGTGCAGCTCTTTGCAACCCCATGGACTGCAGCACGCCAGACCTCCCTGTCGATCATCAACTCCTAGAGCTTACTCAAACTCATGTCCGTCGAGTCGGTAAGGCCATCCAACCACCTCATCCTCTGTCATCCCCTTCTCCTCCTGCCTTCAATCTTTCCTAGCATCAGTTCAAATGAGTCAGTTCTTCGGATCAGGTGGCCAAAGTATTGGAGTTTCAGCTTCAGCATCAGTCCTTCCAGTGAATATTCAGGACTGATTTCCTTTAGGATGGACTGGTTGGATCTCTTTGCAGTCCAAGGGACTCTTGAGTCTTCTCCGTTTAAAAGCACCACCGCTTAAAAGCATCAATTCTTCGGTGCTTGGCTTTCTTTATAGTCCAACTCTCACAGCCATACATGACTTACTGGAAAAACCATAACTTTGACTAGACAGACATTTGTTGGCAAAGCAATGTCTCTGCTTTTTAATATGCTATCTAGGTTGGTCATAACTTTTCTTCCAAGGAGCAAGCATCTTTCAATTTCATGGCTGTAGTCACCATCTGCAGTGATTTTGGAGCCCACCAAAATAAAATCTCTCACTGTTTCCATTGTTTCCCCATCTATTTCCCATGAAGTGATGGGACCACATGCCATGATATTAGTTTTCTAAATGTTGAGTTTTAAGCCAACTTTTTCACTCTCCTCTTTCACTTCCATCAAGAGCTCTTTAGATCTTCTTTGCTTCCTGCCATAAGGGAGGTGTTATCTGCATATCTGAGGTTATTGATATTTCTCCTGGCAATCTTGATTCCAGCTTGTGCTTCATTCAGCCCAGCATTTCTCATGATGTACTCTGCATATAAGTTAAATAAGCAGGGTGATAATATGCAGCCTTGATGTAGTCTTTTCCTGATTTGGAACCAGTCTGTTGTTCCATGTCTGGTTCTAACTGTTGCATTTTGACCTGCATACAGATTTCTCAGGAGGCAGGTCTGGTATTCCCATATCTTTCAGAATTTTCTACAGTTTGTTGTGATCCGTATAGTCAAAGGCTTTGGCGTAGTCAATAAAGCAGAAGTAGATGTTTTTCTGGAACTCTTGCTTTTTTGATGATCCAACCGATGTTGACAATTTGATCTCTGGTTCCTCTGCCTTTTCCAAATCCAGCTTGAACATCTGGAAGTTCACGGTTCATGTACTATTGAAGCCTGGCTTAGAGAATTTTGAGCATTACTTTGCTAGTGTGTGAGATGAGTGCAACTGTGTGGTAGTTTGAGCGTTCTTTGGCATTGCCTTTCTTTGGGATTGGAATGAAAACTGACCTTTTCCAGCATTTCCTCATAGTTTTCACTATGGAGAACCATAATTGTGACCACCAAATAGGTGACTAGACAAGTAGGTGAAAGTGAAAGTGAAGTCGCTCAGTCGTGTCCAACTCTTTGCGACCCGTGGACTGTAGCCCACCAAGCTCCTCCGTCCATGGGATTCTTCAGGCAAGAATACTGGAGTGGGTTGCCATTTCCTTCTCCAGGGGATCTTCCCGACCCAGGGATCGAACCCCAGTAGGTAGACAGACAAATGTATAGATAGATGGAAAATCTTAGGAGAAATCAAAAGGATGCAGGAGATCCTGTCAGCATGAGGCTCTCACTTGCTGCAGTATAGTCCTCCTCTTCAGTTAGACAGCATTTCTCTCTTAACATCTTCTCATGCTCCCCCTCCATACTACTCAGTTCAGGTTGCCGCAGCAGAGCATCACAGACCTGGAAGCTTAAACAAGACATTTCCCCCTCAGTTTTGGAGGCTGGGAGTCCCAGACTGAGGTGCGAGCTAGGCTGGTTTCTGGTGAGCCCTCTCTCCCCGGCTTGCGGATGGCCACTGTCTCCCTGTGTCCTCACCTGGCCTTTCCTCTGTGGGTGTGTGGACAGAGAGATCAAGGGAGCTCTAGTGACTCTTCCTCTTTTTTAAAGGACATCAGTCCTATCGATTATGGACCCCCTGATGACTTCATTTAACCCTATCTCAACATGTTGTCACATTGAGGGCTAAGGCTGCAAAACACGAATTTCGGAGGGACACAATTCAATCCATAAGACCATCCAATTCACTTGATTTGTGTAGACTGTCTCAACAAGTGATTGACTGAAAGGAAGATCCTGAGTGATGTGGGAGGAAATCACACCAACCATACAGGTGAGGTTGGCATTGGAAACCAGGGTCCTTTTTCCCTGGAGAAAAGAGAGGAGAGAAGGCACGGATGAGAACAGGACCCCTGATCAGGGAGGTCAGATGGGGTGGGAGGTTATCTCATGTGGATGGCCCTCATCTGTGACAACTTTGCAAGTGACTTGCTCTTTTTGAAAGACTTTTTACAAATTAATTGCCTAGATAGGAAGTAGCCGGGGGTGACCCGTGTGTCTCAGACCCAGCGACTCTGACATAGAAAATAAGTCACCATGTGACGCAGTGAGCTCTGTAATACACATGTGCTTTGAGAAATCATATGAATAATTGTCTGAGCTCTAATACTATTGAAATGTGATCTAAAAGTCCAAACAGGAGGAAAACTTTCTTCCTTGTTGCCCTCTGACATTGTGATAAAATTTAACCGCTTTGCATCGGTGACCCTTGCAGGCAGCCCTTCCCCCACGGAGTATTAGGAGACCTCCCCTCTGGTTGGGAGACACGTCTATCTGCTGTCTGTTGTTACTGTCTTACTGCATCATCGTGTTACTATCAAATCAGTGATGCAGATTGCGGAATTCCAGACTGGAGAAATGAAAAAGAAATTTGGAGGTGTCTGGGCATCCATATTTGTAATTTCCAGGCATGCAGCATTTCATTTATTTTCAGAAAGAAGAAGTGGCAAAATTCAGATGGCAGTGACTCCGTGGAGCTGTTTTCCAGTGAGTGTGTGACATGTGATTTTCGCTTGCTTAGATCTCCTTCCTGTCTCATCATCAGAGATTTGCTTGAGGGACTCCTGCACTGCCAACATGAGGTGACCCTTCCTTTCCTGCCTGCCTTGAATTCAGGGGAAACCTTTCATGCTGCAGGAAGAAAGCTAATCTAATTCCCACTGTTCCCGACCCCAGTATATCGCTGTTAGAGGGAGGCCTGAGGACAGGGTCATTGAGGAATGGGTCATTCTGAGTTCCATTCTACTCAGAATCAGTTCGGAGGCATTTGGAAGGCATGGCCCCTGCCCCAGGGCTGCTTGGCTGAGTGTCTGCATCCATCAGACACTATGGGACTCCTCTCTTTCCCAGGGAGCTTCCAGGCCATCTGATATGGTCTAAATGAGGACTAAAGGCCTGGTCACATCTGTTTGTCTAGACAGCTGAAAGCCAGGGCTGTTCCTTCTCTTTCAGCATATGTGAGTAAAGAAACTGCAGCTTAGCTTTCATGGACAATAACTTTTGTAGGAACACGGTGTACATTCTCTGGTTTGGTGGGAACCTGCAGTCTTTAGGGGCTATTCGGCCACCCTGAATGTAAAAGAAATTGAGAGTAAATGTTGTAATTTATTTCCTGAAGTCCATGAATTCACTTAGACCTGGCTGATGTTACACGGCCGCTTGGTGGCCGCGTGGAAATTTAAACCCAGTCCACTGACCTCTAGTGGCTTTGTTTCTCTACTCTACCGTATTACCTTTGGAGAAGGCAATGGCAGCTCACTCCGGTGCTCTTGCTGGGAGAATCCCAGGGATGGCAGAGCCTGGTGGCCTGCAGTCTATGGAGTCGCACAGAGTTGGACATGACTGAAGCGACTTAGTGGCAGCAGCATATTACCTTTGGTAGTAAGAGAATGAGTTCTCTGAAGGTTTCCAACTTGAGACAAGGCAGGACGGCAACCAGGGAGAAAAGGCCTAGGCCACTACTTCTGAGATGGAGACATAACACAGAGGATGCAATTTAGACATAGCAGACTACTATTTAGGAGGCATCCCTATTGCTGAGGGCAAAGACTGGAAGACTGCCTGAGAGAAGTGGCTAGTCCTTTATACACATAGTGGGCTGTGCTGTTCTGGAAATGCTGACCACGGATTGGCCCTGGGGTTGGACGGGAGTCCGGTCATCACACAGGCCCCTCCAGGGGATCCAGAGATGGGCTGTGGCCCTGGAACCCACATAGGTAGGGAGGGACGGTTGAGGCCCTGGGTTTATGAATGAGCTGAGATCCCACTTGATGATTCAAACTGTATGACTGCATGGGGGGATTCACAGTGATGAGTGTGCAGGCAGGAAACCAGGCCCATTGGGAACATGTCTTTTAGCCCAGTTTCTGACCAGGGGGAGGAAAAGTGGAGAGTTGCACAGTTCACCAGGAGCAGCAGCTCCCTCCAGCACAAACCAGGAGTGAAATGGAGTGAGTGAAAAGATGAGTTTGTACAGAGTTCAGTTCTATAGCACGATCCCTGCCAAGCCCACGTTCTCTCTCCCTATCTCTGTTCCAGTCTAAACCTCTCTCTCCTTCTCTCTGTCCCTTCCCCCTTTCTCTGTGTCTCTGTCTCTCTCTGTCTCTCCCTCTCTTTGTATCTGCAGAATTTTTCTCTGGTCCATGTCTCTCATGAACCGTACCCCAGCCTGTAACTGGGTAGGGTCTTTAACTGGTACCCTTTTTGGTCCTGGAAAGAAGGCTTCTGGAATTCAAAGTCCTGGACGGTACAGCCTACCCACAGATGTTTTGGTTCAAATTTTCTATGAGTTCTGCCAGTTCCTTTATGAGTTTTTATGATTCCTCTTTTTCTCTGGAGTCTGCTGAGGGACTGATAGATGGCAGAGGCCTCTGCAGGTGATGAACCCAGCTGCCTCGATTGTGGTTTCTGCTGACACTTGCTGGCTCAGGGTATCCATGCCTTGGGGATGCAATAAAGAAATAAGAGAAATGATGGAAATGGAGGGAAGACCAGGCGGGTCATGGAGGACTGTTGCGAGAAGGGCCCTGGGTCATGCCGGGCACACCAGCTGACCGGGCAGAGAAGGAAACCACTAATCCAAGGGCAAGCACTGCATGTGGGCAGCAGAACCAGAGACTGGGTCTTCTGGTTTCAATCAGGAAGCAATTAAACACATAAACAAATACGATTATTTCAGACAGTGGCTGGCCCAACAAGGAAAATGAAGCCAGGAGAAGTGACAGGACCCGGGCAGAGGGTGACTCTTTTGAGGAGTAGAATATGAAGGAGCAGGCAGCGATGAACGGGTGTGGAGAGGAGCCGTTCTGGGCATGGCAAGACCTGGTGCTCACACTCTGGGGGGCGGGTGCTGTGTCTCTACGTGCTGGAGACCCGGATGGGGTGAAGCTGGGGACTGGAGAGCAGCAGGGGCCCCGGGTCTGCTCTAGCTGTGGGCCACAGC
>SJYX01019329.1:64876-110473 GCA_006410675.1 Oreotragus oreotragus | reverse complement strand
TCTCTTTCTATTCTGGTTTCCTCAGTGTGTATGCCCAGCAGTGGGATTGCTGGGTCATAAGGCAGTTCTATTTGCAATTTCTTAAGGAATCTCCACACTGTTCTCCATAGTGGCTGTACTAGTTTGCATTCCCACCAACAGTGTAAGAGGGTTCCCTTTTCTCTACACCCTCTCCAGTATTTATTGTTTGCAGACTTTTTGATCACAGCCATTCTGACTGGTGTGAAGTGGTACCTCATTGTGGTCTTGATTTGCATTTCTCTGACAATGAGTGACGTTGAGCATCTTTTCATATGTTTTCATCAAAACATCTCCATTCTTAATACCTTTGTCTTCCCTCTAAAATCTTGCAGAGAGGAAGATGGGAGTACAAGGAACAGATATTTTATTTTCTCCATGAGAAGGAGCAGACTTCCCCTGGGCACACAGGCTGTCCCAGGGCCTTTCATCCACCTTATAACAGTTGCCAGACAAGGGAAGTACAAGCATGACCCTCAACGAATTTTACTCAATGCCTTGTGTCCATGATACCTTTCCAGGAGTCCAGCATCTACTTGGTTCTAGGGCATAGAGATGGATATTGGCAGTCTCACCTCAAGACTTCAACAACACTCTCTACAAAGCAATGCTATCTTCTCCATAAAGGGCAGTAGAAACGGTTGGGATGCAAGAGAGGGAACAATCAGGGCAGGCAAAATTTCAGATGTGGTTTGATAGATTGCAAGAAGAGGAGAAACCCTCCTGCCTAAGGTGCAGAGGTGAGAAGGAGTGAGGTGTTGGGGATGGAGAGTAATTTCCTGAATGAGGGATAATAAAATTGGAGGAGTAGGCTTAAATAGGCCTTGATTGTGCACTTAAGAACCTCAGGCTTAACCTGAAAGATATAGGAGTCACTGAATAATGACAAGCTGAAGCTGAAACTCCAATACTTTGGCCACCTGATACGAAGAGCTGACTCATTTGAAAAGACCCTGATGCTGGGAAGGATTGAAGGCAGGAGGAGAAAGGGATGGCAGAAGATGAGAAGGTTGGATGGCATCACTGACTCAATGGACATGAGTTTGGGTGGACTCTGGGAGTTGGTGATGGAGAGGGAGGCCTGGCGTGCTGAGGTTCATGGGGTCGTAAAGAGTCGGACACAACTGAGTGACTGAACTGAACTGAACTGAATAATGACAGTTAGGAGATGGTTTGATCAACTCTGGTTTTTAGAAAGACTATCTGAGCAGGAGTGGCCAGAACACAAAACAATGTAAAGAGAGTACAGATGTTTCATCTTCCCGAGCAGGATTGTGTGTGCATGTACAAGGGTGGGTGCCTTCAGCTCAGCCAGCCTCAGCTAACAAGCTGCTGTTTCTAGCTGGTATCTGTCTCTCCAGGTGAAGTTGCTACTAGGCAAAGTTTATGGTCGAATATTACATTTGAATACGTGTCTCCACCGGAAACAGCACTGACTGCTCTATCTCTGTCTCTGACGCCATTATGTCCATCTGTACTCCACTGAGAGTCAACTTTATCAGAAGAAGCAAGAAGACAGGTTTAAAGAAAATAGCATGGGGCCAGTGCATAGAAGTCACTGGTAAATTAGAACATGGTCTAACCAAGTGTAGAGTCCTTGGTACATTGAGTAAGTGGGACTCAAGCAGCAACGTTGTTCCCCTAAGTATATATGATCAGCCAAACAAGGGTGAGCTAGTACGACAACCCAGGACTCCTACACCAGTGGTTTGCAATCATACCCCATGGCTCTTACATCGTTAAGTGCCACGAGGTATGTTCATCCATAATTTTTGACATTGACTCAAGCCACAATCAGAATGAGAAACACAAGGAAGAGCCACACTTAATTATTCCATTCTTTAGGGGCTTACTCAAGCATAAGCATATCCCCAAATAATCTGCAAAAAGGTGTTTTTTTTCCAGTATTATTTACAATCTTTCAACTGTAGCAGTGTGAAGGTGTCTATTAATGCATCAGTTTCTGTGACTTGATGGCTTGTTTGAAAGAAATGCTCATGTTTCTCAAATAAATACATGTAGGCACCCCAATGTTCACTGTTTACAATAGCCAAAACATGAAAACAATCCAAGTGCCCAGCAACAGACAATTGAGAAGGCATGGTATATTATATATACAATGGACTATTACTCAGATGTAAAAAATAATGAAATTTTGCCATTTGCACCAACATGGGTGGACCTAGAGAATATCATGCTGAGTGAAATAAGTCAAAGACAGTTTTATATAATGTCACTTATATGTAGAATCTAAAGATAATACAAGTGAATCTACAAAAAATGGACTCACAGACAGAAAATAAACTTACGGTTGACAAAGGAGAAAGGGAAGGAGGAAGGAAGAAATTAGGAGTACAGGATTAACAGGTACAAACTACTGTACATAAAATAGATGAGCAATAAGGATTTACTGTATAGCACAGGGAATTGCATTCCCATATATTGTAAATAGCCTATGGTGGAGAATAAGCTCCATTATTCTCCAAAATATGGAATTACTTTGGTGTACACCTGAAATTAACATAATATCGCAAGTCAGCTATACTTCAAGAAATAAGTAAATAAATGTCAGCTCTGCAATCTTACTTGCTACAAAGCAAGCAGTGTACACCAAATGGAGTGAGGACTAATCAGGTTTAAACTGCTTCTATTCAGTTTCTCCATGTGATCCTTCCAAGTCATTAGCAATGTTCTGCTCAGCAAGCAGACTCCAGCAGGTCCATAAAAAAAGGTTCATGGGTCACCTAACAGCAAAATAGTGCGTTGCTCCGTAATCAGAGGCTCACACTGGTCTGTGAGTCAAAGTGGTGATTGTTGGCAGGTGAAATAAACAAGAGGTGAGTTACCACCTATTCTGAAAACGTTGTAATTCCCAGGAATGATTTTCCAAAGTTCCAAGAATCAGAGGGTTTTATTACATTAAAAAAATTAAATGTGTTTATAATTTGTTTCCGTTAGATCAAGTAAGAGACTGATTCATTTTCCTGCTAAAGCTCAGAAGGGTGTTTTATAAGCCAAATAAAGAATGAGCACCGCATGTAACATCAGAGCTCATGAGTAGCTGGGGGTGGTTTGAAGAGCAGTATTTTGGGTTCAGGGAGTCCAGTTTTGTTCCCTTCCACTGATGGGGCCTCTCAGCCATGGTTTGATCCTCTGAGAGGATTTCCCCGCCCTGGGTTGTGGGAGGGCCTGATACGTTTCAGCACTGCCATCCCTTACCTTCCTCCCGGGGATACTGCTCCCTCTTCCTCCCTGGAGTCCCCACAGTCATCCTCTCTGGGCCTCCAGCTCTTCTGGGCTCAGAAGAGCCTGGAAACCCGGTTTACACTTCATGGGGGTCTTGCCAGGTCCGCGCCCTGAGGAAACTCACCGTCATAAGGTGTTTTGAATGGCTGAATGGGCTTCAACCTCAGAGAGATGAACCGCTTTCCACAGGCTTAGCTATGGTCTGAATGTGCTAAGTCACGTCAGCCATGTCTGACTCTTTGCGACCCTATGGGCTGCGACCTTCCAGGCTCCCCTTTCCGTCGGATTCTCCAGGCAAGGATACAGGAGTGGGTTGCCACGGCCTCCTTCAAGGGGATCTTCCCGACCCAGGGATCAAACCCGCATCTCTTAACTCCCCCGTGCTTTCTGCCACATGAGGACACAGGTAGAAGCTGTTGTCTATGAAACAAGGAAGGAGACTTCACTCACCAGACACTAGATCTGCTGGCTCCTTGATCCCTGACTTCCAGCCTTTGAAACTGTGAGAAACAGGCTTCTTGTTTATAAGCCAGCTGGTCTGTGATATTCTGGTATAGCTGCCCATACAGACTAAGATAGACAGGAATTAGCTGATCCTGGATTCATATCTAGTGCTGAACAAAGCCTGGTCCTACCACTTTCTCATCTGAGGTCAGATACACCTGCTGGTGGCTTGACAGGATGACAGGGTGGCCCTGGAGGGGCAGTTTGGGCAACAAATGGTGATGAGAAAGTCCCAGGGCACTGCAGCGCATCTGGCCTGCCTGACTGCCCATAACGAATCTTTCCTTGATGATGGAAGCCTTCTGGAAGGAACCTGGAATGCAGAGGCTCTGCCAAAGAAAATATTTGTCCTGGCCCCTAAACCTGCCCTCCTTGGCCCCTGTCTGAGCATGGGCTGAGTGAACCACGCAGTGGCCCCACTTGATGGGAGAACTCTCCCCCTACCCGTGGCCGGGAGAGAGGTGCTGAGTTCCCCCAGGGCAGGCCACCGGGTCCATGGCTGAGGTCACCTGTGCTCTACCTTCCATGGCACCTGAAGAGTTGTCCCTTCCAGGATTTCCCTGCAAAATTTTGGGGGAAGGAAATGTGTCCAGCCGGATGAATTGATAAGGTGGGTGAGTAAGTATGGGTCATGGAAACATAACAGTGAGGAAGAAAGTCATAAATCAGATTTGGATGCTGGGGTCTGAATGCAGGTAGAATGAAAACAAGGTCATTAAAAGATTATTTGTTTTCTCAAAGTGTTGGCCAGCATCCTAGCATTTTCAGCAAGTGAAATGGGCTGTCAGTGGCCACTGGGGAGGAGCTGAGGTGTTACAACTTGGAAAGCGGCTGGTGCGTCAAGAACTGTATCCTTAGCCAGTCAGGTGCCCCTGCACGTGGGTCACTGAGTGAAGAGTGAGTGAGAACGGGGCCTGAGACCTGGGACAGAACATTAACTAAGCTGATGAAAAACTCAAGCAACCTCATCACAATAAGGCATTGTGAGGGTAGCTCTTTTCTAAATATCAGGACTGCACACCTGATTTTTTTTGAGAAATGCCATGGCTTAGATCCTTCTAACAAAGTCTTCACAGCTGCCTTAAACTTAAGTCCTGACGTTCAAGGCTGACATCCATGACTCCTCTGTCTACTGAGCTGCCAGGACTCTTGTTTACTCTGCTAGAACCCACAGACCAAAGTGGATTGTGCACCCATTTCATATTTCTGTAACTTTGCATTTCCTATCTGCTCTCACTGGAAGGTTCTATTTGTTTATCACTGGGCAAATTCTTGTTCTCACATTCCGCCATCCTTATAGTGTTCCCCAACTCAATTGTCCCCCAGTTTGTATCCTATAGCATTTAGTACAGCCCGAAGGTCCTTATTATTTGGTTCTCTAAATAATTCTGCATTTATGTATCTTTTCTAATCAAAAAAGTAGGTAGCATTGATCTAGGTGGTAACGAATTCACCTGCCAATGCAGGAGATACAAGAGATGTGGGTTTGATCCCTGGGTCAGGAAGATCCCTGGAGAATGAAATGGCAACCCACTCCAGTATTCTTGCCTGGGAAATCCCATGGACAGAGGAGCCTGGTGGGCTACAGCCCAGGAGGTTGCAAAAAGTCATACACAACTGAGCAACTAAGCACAGCNAGAATGAAATGGCAACCCACTCCAGTATTCTTGCCTGGGAAATCCCATGGACAGAGGAGCCTGGTGGGCTACAGCCCAGGAGGTTGCAAAAAGTCATACACAACTGAGCAACTAAGCACAGCGGCACAGCACACAGCTTTGATCCAGACCTTGCTATGTGCCAGCCACAGCGCCAAGCAGGTCGCATGTATTATTTTACTTACTTCTTGTAGCAATTCCTTCAGCTGCTGCTCTTCTCATATCATCCTTTCACAGGGGAGGAATGAGCACTTAGTTGTAAACTTGCCCAAGGTCACATATAGGAAAGATTAGAGCCCAAATTCGAACCCAAGTCATCTGACCCTGGAGGTGAAATGCCTGGCCACTGATTTGTCAACTTTGAGGGTGACTGAGTTCTCTGAGGGCTGAGTCAGGACTTACCCCTGCCCTTTTTCATAAAGACCCAGATCATCTTCATCTTTGGGTGAACTCCCCCACCTTTCCCAAATGTGAGTGGCACAGATACCCACGCAGCTGCGAGAAACAACTCCCTCCATGCACTTGGATGGACATCCAGGCATTGAGGACTTTCCTCTCATCCCATCATGTGGGGAGGGAGAACAAATTTCAATTTCCTTAGCGTGGTTTCTCCAGTCTCCTCGTTTGAAGGGCCGGGGGAAGATAGGCCAGTAAGCCCCTCATGCATCTTTCTGAGCAGATGTGTGACTATTGATTCCCTCGGGAGTCAGAGTGCCATCTGGGCTGCATCCTGGTGCCAACTCTAGGATCGAGCCTGAATCATGCTGCTCTCTGCTGGTATCACTGCTGCCCAGATTCAGGGCCCACTCCCAAAGAGAAGAGAGTGTAACAACTGATGTTCTCAGTGGTTAAGGTTGGGGGTTTTGGTATCTTGACTGCTTATGTGAAGTGATAACAACAGCAATAGCAAGAAATGAGCACCTGCCTTCTGGGCATTAGTACTGGGCCTGTGGCCTCCAGTAATCCTTTGCTCTTCCCCACTGCCATGGGCTGTATTATATATGAGCAAATTAGGCTTTGGGGATTAAGTAATTTTCTATAATGTAAAGTTTGTGAGTGATTGACCTGATACAAAAGCCCATGCTTTTAGCATAATTGGAAAATGCCTCCCTTCCTCCCTTTCCCTCCTTCCCTCTCTTCCTTCCTCCCTTCATATATTCCTTAGGGTATGGCCATGGGTCTGGTTCACACCAAGACAAACATGCCCTTCCTTGGAAGAGCACTATATGGTGGGGTCCCAAGAATGCTGCCCCAGACTGTACAGGTGCAGAGGGAGGGCAGACCCAGGGGAGAGGAAGGGTGTGGGAGCCAGTGAGGCAATGAGCCCAGGAGTAAGTTCTGGAGCGGCCAGATGAAGCCCAGTTGCTGGAGAGCCTGGGAGGAATGGAGAGAGTCTAAATCTTGTGTTCAGGATGATGAGGCATGGGCTGGACAGAGCAGTGGAGCAAGAAGGAGGAGCAGTGGCCTTTGAAGAGGGTCAATAGGACCCTGATTTTCATGGATGAGACAGCTCTGAAATGGAAAGAGGTTTAAAGCAGAAGGTGAAAATTGGGAATCAGGGTCCAGGAGTTTAGTTTGATTCATATCATGCTTCTGCTGTAGTTTTTGTTTTATTTTGCATTTTAATTGAGCCAACTGAATAGCCAAGAGATTACACATAGAAGTCTGGATTTTTTTGTTTTTCTCTTTTCTCTGTAAATCAGATTGGCTATGTTTGTTATGGACTGCAGTGGGTTGACATGTTTGTGGCCATTTTCCAAGGGCACAGCTCCCTTCTCCTGGGCTTTAGGGCATCAACTCACCAGACAAGAGGTGCTCATCAACCTGCCTGGGACTGGGGCATTTGAAACTGATTCTAGCTTGCAGGTGTGGGATGGGTTAATGTCTGAAAGGAGGGCAGTGAAGATCATTACAGGTGAGAAGATCCTTACACTTGGCCTGGGGTGCCAGCTGTGTCATCCTGACAGATACTTAGGTCCCCTAGGATATCAGTAGGAGGTGAGGAGGTGCTCCCCAGCCTGCACTTATCATGGAGGATACTTAGGATAGCCACGTGGGATGAGGATGGGTAGAGGGTGAACAACCAGAAACCAGGAGCTTCAAAGGACATTTTTACATGCAGATGGAAAAGCAAAGACATTTCACAGTTTACATTCTACTCAAATACAAAAAGAAAAATGAACAGATTTACTTAGCAATTAAGGCTTTAATTGGCCTGAGGAGGGAGTCACAGTGTGTACAACTGCTAATGTTGTTTTGTTCCTTTGGATTTGGGTTAAAAATGCAATTTATTTTGCTTAGGGACTTTTAGGGATTTTCCAAGGCTAAAACCATTAAGTGCCAATCATACGGCAGGCAATCTGCTCTTTCTTTATCATAAAGTCATTTAATGAAAACTTAGGGAACAGACAGGAATATAATACAATTGGACTCCTTTAAATTGAATATATATTTTCTAAACTCCAATAGATCATTTCCAGGAAAAGAATGGCTCTGATACTATACTTATTGTTATAAAATTAGGCAGACCGAGAGGGTTGCTTGTACTACTCATGGAAAATAGCTGAGTCACAAATGGGAATTGCTAAGACTTTGTCCCATCAGTAATGCTGGGTAACTCCTTCAGCACTGAACTGAGTCAAAGTGATTTCTTCACCCCTACCCCTCAGTTCCCACCAGCATTGTGGTAGGTGTGGGGACTGCCAGGTCACAGCCTGCCATGACCTGATTCTTAATTGCCAGCCCTTTCTCCAGTGTCATAGCTGCCATTTGGGGTCAGATGAAAATGAAGCATGTTAGAAAGTGTCACATTCCTGGCTTTATCTCCACCTTCTAACAGAGGAACCTGAACAGTGAGAAGCCTCTTCTGTCCTATCTCAAAATCCATTTCCACAGTTGACTATTATAGGAGCTGATCTCTTAACTATGCATTTTCGCATTTTCCATGTACCCAAACTCAACATTTCCTAAACTGACCTCTTTTGGAGACTGTCTTAGCTTGAGCTTCCTGAATTATCTCCTGATATCCTATATTCTAGGGGTTCAGCCAGTTGTCTCCTTTGTACTCCTCTGGACAAGAACTGCCCTGGCCTTTCTTGCCCCCAGACCATCCTTCATATACAGGTGGTGAATATATATATATATATATTCCCAATAAAAAATTACAAACATACAAGAAAAACCCAAATGGTTCAGAAATAATAATATACAAAGTATGCAACAAAATATGTGTGAATACCCTCAAAACCTCAGTGTACAGAAAGACTTACAGTGTCTTAGTTAGAGGCAATAATGAAGGATTGATTAATTTGACAACTTAGAAAGAAAAATATGTTCATGGCAGAAAGCTCTAAGAATAATCTTGAGTCTATATTTGGAACATATGTCACATATAAGGGAACTAATATTCCTTATTTATAAAGAACATTTTAAAAGAATCTGAACTTTTTTTTGCAGGAACTATTTTTATCATGTTAAAATATTTCTTAATGATCTGGCAATTATTACTTGAAAGAGAGTCCAGAACACAGATTTATGACTGTACTAGCCCTGTCCTTGATGAGAGACTTGTGAATTATATACAAAACATTATTCCTTAGGGTGGAATTACTGAAGGTCAAAGATGATGTGAACTTGCTAGAGCTTAGTCCTGCCTGTCTAGCTGCTTCCATCAGACCACAAGCAGGTATAAAGATAGACATAATTTAAGCCTTTGAATTTAAATAGTTAACAATGGTTTGAATGCTCTTTCTCAAATGCATCAGCTCAAAATGTGGTCAAAAGACAGCTTGTCAATCACAAATTCATCTACTTTTGTCTTTTTGGACATATGTTTGGACAAGACATTCAGAATAATTCGAAGTTATTATTATCTTTAAACTAAGTCTAAAAATTCTGTAGAAGTGGCTACACATGTGTGCTCAATCACTCAGTCATGTCTGACTGTTTGCAGCCCATGGGCTGTAGCCTGCCGGGCTCCTCTGCCCATGGAATTTTCCAGACAATAATACTGGAGTGGGTTGCCATTTCCTTCTCCAGGGGATCTTCCTGACCCAGGGATTGAACCCATGTCTTCCGCATTAGCAGGTGTATTCCTTACCACTGAGCCAACAGGAAAGCCCATAGTGGCTAAAGGAGATTTAAGGACTTCAAAACCTTGATGATATATATGTTGGTGAGTCTCTGGTGAAATGGATACTGTTATACTTCTGTGTTGGGAAAGTTAAGTGGCACAGTCCCAGGGAGGTGAATTTCCAAAATACATGTGCATTTATCCTTTGACTCAGCAATCTCACTTCTAGAAATTTTCCCTAAAGACACACCTCTAAAATACAAAACTACATGAGCACAAAATTATTTGTTAGCATTGCTTGTAATTGCAAAATATTGGAAATTACCAAAATGCCCAGCTATAGGAGAATGAGTTTAAAAATTTGGTACTTATACAAATGAGAAATATGCAGCTGTATGAGAGAATACGGAGAAGGCAATGGCACCCCACTCTACTACTCTTGCCTGGAAAATCCCATTGACGGAGGAGCCTGGAAGGCCGCAGTCCATGGGGTCGCTAAGAGTCGACATGACTGAGCGACTTCACTTTGACTTTTCACTTTCATGCATTGAAGAAGGAAATGGCAACCCACTCCAGTGTTCTTGCCTGGAGAATCCCAGGGATGGGGGAGCCTGGTGGGCTGCCATCTCTGGCGTTGCACAGAGTCGGACACGACTGAAGCGACTTAGCAGCAGCAGCAGCATGAAAGAATAAGAAAGGTCTGTATGAAGAGTTTGCAGTAAATTCTGAGTCTCTGTTTACTAAAATAGGAAAGACTATCAAGGAGAATGTATATTATGCTGCCTATTCTGATGAAGAAAGGAGAAATAATAAAATATACAGGTATTTGACAATTTTGGCAAAAACAAAACAGAAAAGCACTGGAAGGATAAATCAGGAAACAGGAAAATTGGTTCTAAACTGGGTGAGACCAATGATGTTGAAGGGTCAGAGGAAGGAGTTAATTTTGTAGTTATGTCTTAAAGGATTTTGACTTTTGGAAACTGGTATTCTATATATTCAAAAATAACATTAAATAAACAATTATGGGGGAAAATCTAATACTGAGTACAATCAATAACAGATGAATGTAAGTCTACTTCATACACACAGTGAAGGAAAAAAATCAGATGCAAGCAGCTTGAGCATGGTGATTTGACTGTGAAATGGCAGTCTTAAAGAACTGCAATTAGTTGTGCACTCTCATTAGTAAGTCTGGGTTTGTAGTGTGTGTATAGCAATTCTGAAGCTATTTTAATGTAGGATAAGGCAAACAATGGCAATCACTATGGGATTCAGAGCTCTCATTTGAATAGGGTGGTGGCAAAGAAAGAAGTCATAGTAATGGAGGTATTGGAATGTGCGTGTATATCTATTTATCCACACACACACACACAGGCATATGCACTTGTATACACACATATACACGCTAGTTTTGTCTACTGAAAATGTCAAGAACCAAAGCTATCTCAGGAGCAAAAGAGTCCAGATCTTGATATTAAAAAAAAAAATCCAATTTTGATTGATTATTGGTTTGAAGTCTGGGGGGATGATATCTTCAACTTTGTTCTTTTCTTTTTCTCAATATTGCTTTGGAAATTTGAGATATTTTGTAGTTCCATATAATTTTAGGGTTATTTGTTTTAGTTCTATGAAAAAATGCTATGAGTATTTTAATATGGACTTCATTAAATCTATAGGTTGCTTCAGGTAGTATGGCCATTTTAACAATATTAATTATTCTAATCCAAGAGCACAGGATATCTTTCTTGATATCATCTTCAATTTCCTTCATCAATGTTAAACAGGTTTTTTTACCTCCTTGGTTAAGTTTATTTCCAGTTATTTTATTCTCCTTGATGCAATTTTAAACAGGACTGTTTTATTGCTTTCTCTTTCTGATAGTGTATAGAAAAGCAACAGATTTGTGTATATTAATCTCCTATCCTACAACTATCCTGAACTTATTTATTAGTTCTAATAGTTTTTGGGTGGAGATTTTAAGGTTTTCTATATAAAGTATGTCATCTGCAAATAGTGAGAGTTTTACTTCCAGCTTGGCATGATCCTGGCACAAAAACAGACACAGCAATCTGTGGAAGAGAACAGAGAGCCCAGAAATAATCTCACAATTATGCTATAACAAAGGAGGCAAGAATATATAAACGAGAAAAGATGATCTCTGTAATAAGTGGTGATGGGAAAACTGGACAGCTAAATGCGAAACAATGAGATTATAACACTTCCTCATCCCATATAAACCATAAAACTACTAGAAGAGAACACAGAATACTCATTGACACCCTCTGGATTTGTCTCCTAAGGCAAAAGAAATAAAAGCAAAAATAAAAAAAATGAAACCTGATTAAACTTAAATTTTTAAGTTTAAACTAATTAAACAACTTTTGCTGTTGTTGCACAGCAAAAGAAACCATCCACAAAGTGAAAAGACAGGATTTCTCAAACTCTATACAGTCAGCAAAAACAAGACCAGGAGCTGACTGTGGCTCAGATCATGAACTCCTTATTTCCAAATTCGACTTAAATTGAAGAAAGTAGGGAAAACCGCTAGACCATTCAGGTATGACCTAAATCAAATCCCTTATGATTATACAGTGGAAGTGAGAAATAGATTTAAGGGCCTAGATCTGATAGACAGAGTGCCTGATGAACTATGGAATGAGGTTCGTGACATTGTACAGGAGACAGGGATCAAGACCATCCCCATGGAAAAGAAATGCAAAAAAGCAAAATGGCTGTCTGGAGAAGCCTTACAAATAGCACTGAAAAGAAGAGAGGCGAAAAGCAAAGGAGAAAAGAAAAGATATAAGCATCTGAATGCAGAGTTCCAAAGAATAGCAAGAAGAGATAAGAAAGCCTTCTTCAGCAATCAATGCAAAGAGATAGAGGAAAACAACAGAATGGGAAAGACTAGAGATCTCTTCAAGAGAATTGGAGATACCAAGGGAACATTTCATGCAAAGATGGGCTCGATAAAGGATAGAAATGGTATGGACCTAACAGAAGCAGAAGATATTAAGAAGAGGTGGCAAGAATACACAGAAGAACTGTACAGAAAAGATCTTCACGACCCAGATAATCATGAGGATGTGATCACTAATCTAGAGCCAGACATCTTGGAATGTGAAGTCAAGTGGGCCTTAGAAAGCATCACTAAGAACAAAGCTAGTGGAGGTGATGGAATTCCAGTTGAGCTGTTTCAAATCCTGGAAGATGATGCTGTGAAAGTGCTGCACTCAATATGCCAGCAAATTTGGAAAACTCAGCAGTGGCCACAGGACTGGAAAAGGTCAGTTTTCATTCCAATTCCAAAGAAAGGCAATGCCAAAGAATGCTCAAACTACCGCACAATTGCACTCATCTCACACGCTAGTAAAGTAATGCTCAAAATTCTCCAAGCCAGGCTTCAGCAATATGTGAACCGTGAACTCCCTGATGTTCAAGCTGGTTTTAGAACAGGCAGAGGAACCAGAGATCAAATTGCCAACATCCGCTGGATCATGGAAAAAGCAAGAGAGTTCCAGAAAAACATCTATTTCTGCTTTATTGACTATGCCAAAGCCTTTGACTGTGTGGATCACAATAAACTGTGGAAAATTCTGAAAGAGATGGGAATACCAGACCACCTAACCTGCCTCTTGAGAAATCTGTATGCAGGTCAGGAAGCAACAGTTAGAACTGGACATGGAACAACAGACTGGTTCCAAATAGGAAAAGGAGTACGTCAAGGCTGTATATTGTCTCCCTGCTTATTTAACTTATATGCAGAGTACATCATGAGAAACGCTGGACTGGAAGAAACACAAGCTGGAATCAAGATTGCCGGGAGAAATATCAATAACCTCAGATATGCTGATGACACCACCCTTATGGCAGAAAGTGAGGAGGAGCTAAAAAGCCTCTTGATGAAAGTGAAGGAGGAGAGCGAAAAAGTTGGCTTAAAGCTCAACATTCAGAAAACGAAGATCATGGCATCCGGTCCCATCACTTCATGGGAAATAGATGGGGAAACAGTGGAAACAGTGTCAGACTTTATTTTTTGGGGCTCCAAAATCACTGCAGATGGTGACTGCAGCCATGAAATTAAAAGACGCTTACTCCTTGGAAGAAAAGTTATGACCAACCTGGATAGTATATTCAAAAGCAGAGACATTACTTTGCCGACTAAGGTCCGCCTAGTCAAGGCTATGGTTTTTCCTGTGGTCATGTATGGATGTGAAAGTTGGACTGTGAAGAAAGCTGAGCGCCGAAGAATCGATGCTTTTGAACTGTGGTGTTGGAGAAGACTCTTGAGAGTCCCTTGGACTGCAAGGAGATCCAACCAGTCCATTCTGAAGGAGATCAACCCTGGGATTTCTTTGGAAGGAATGATGCTAAAGCTGAAACTCCAGTACTTTGGCCACCTCATGCGAAGGGTTGACTCATTGGAAAAGAGTCTGATGCTGGGAGGGATTGGGGGCGGGAGGAGAAGGGGACGACCGAGGATGAGATGGCTGGATGGCATCATGGACTCGATGGACCTGAGTCTGAGTGAACTGCGGGAGAATGTGATGGACAGGGAGGCCTGGCGTGCTGCGATTCATGGGGTCGCAAAGAGTCGGACACGACTGAGCGACTGAACTGAACTGATAGAGTTAGAGAAATTATCTGTAAATGATATGACCTACAAGGGGTTAGTATCTAAAATATATAAACAAGTCACATGACAACTCAGTTTTTAAAAAGAAACTTAAGAAAAAGTGGGCAGAAGCCCTGAATAGACATTTTTCCAAAGAAAACATACAAATGGCCAACAGGCACATGAAAAGATCCTCAACTTGCTAATTATTAAAGAAATGCTAAAAAACAACAAAAAAAGTAAGATATTACCTGACACCTGTCAGAATAGCTATTACCAAAAAGTCTATAAGTAGCAAATACTGGAGAGGATGTGAAGAAAAGGGAAGGTCTGTGGGGATATAAGTTGGTACAGCCACTGTGGAAAACAGTATGGAGAGGTTAGTTAGGAGTTTGAGATTAAGAGATACAAACTCCTATGCATAAAGTAGGTAAGCAACAAATATATATTGCAAAGCACAGAGAATTATAGCTGTTATCTTGTTTTTTTCTTTATTTTAAAATTGAAGTCTAGTTGATTTCCAAAGTGTTAATTTCTGCTGGACACCATTATCTTGTTATAACTTTTAATGGAGTATTATCTGGAAAAATATTGCATCACTGTTATATACAGTAATTAGGTAGAACATGAACTGATAAAGGTGGCTAGAGTGTGGACTTTTTTTTTACAGTAATGATCTTGCAATCATCACAAGATAATTGATTTGAGCAGGAAGTCATCAACAGGTTCTAGTTCTTGGAAATACTTTGGTTAGAAGTAATCTCTCAGCAGTTACAAAAGGGAAAAGTTAGTTGCAGTGGAGAAACCAGGCAACACCTTTCCCAGGGTCAAGACTGGCAAAGGGCAGATGGGTAATGTGTGCCTTTGATCATGATCCCCTGAGGATGACACAAAATCATGTTATTTCTGGTAGAGAATTAATGAGGATGCATCCAATAATTCAAATGAAGAAATGTTATATGACATATCTGATCTATTGTTATCAGTGTTGTGATAGGAAGTGTTCTAGATTAAAGTTGGAGAAGGAAATGGCAACCCACTCCAGTATTCTTGCCTGGAGAATCCCATGGATGGAGGAGCTTGGTAGGCTACAGTCCATGGGGTCACAAAGAGTTGGACACGACTGAGTGACTTCACTTCACTAGATTAAAGGAGACCAAGGAACCATGATGCACAGTGTGGAGTGTCGTTCTGGAGTGAATTCTGGGCTGAGGAGAAATATACCATAAAGAACAACTGAATGGAATATTGACTGTAGGCTATTTATGAAAATTACATTAATATGAAAAATACATATTACATTCATGAAAAATTTCCTGAATTTATAAACTGTATTATAGTCATATAAAAAGTAAGATCCTTGTTTTAGGAAATACATGCTGAAGTATTGAGTTAAGGGGCAAAATGAACACAAATACTCTGAAATGGTTCAGAAAAATAATATTAATCTACAAAGACAGAAAAGATACTCTAAAATGGCAAAAATATTAAAAAAATGGTGAACCTGTATAAGCTTTCTCTGTATTGCTCTTTAACTTTTTAATAAGTTTAAAATTACTTCCAAATTTAAAAAGTCAGAGAAATAAGTAAACCACTCTTGGACAATGGTATACAAGTCAGGAGTGGACAAATGTCATTCAGTTGTGCAAAGGTCCTTGCATTACCAGGCAAGTGGCTATGGTACAAATTAACATTAGACTTTACTAAGTTAAAAATTCATGTCACAATCTCTAGGATAACCAGTAAAACAACAGGAAATAATATTTGATTATGAAAATAATAGAGAAGAAAATGGAATAAAAAATAATCAGTCCAAAATAAGGCAAGATGAGAAACTGAAAGTAAGATAAAATAGGTGGAAAATAGTAGTATAACACAAACAATGAGATGGAAAGTTTAAAAGCTACCATATCAGTAAATAAATTAATTGCAAAGAGGTGAAACTCTTCAAAACAACAGCTTAAAAAAATAAAAGACAATGATATGCTAGTTTTTCTTCTGTAAAATTGAAAATGCTGCTGCTGCTAAGTCGCTTCAGTCCTGTTGGACTCTGTGCAACCTCATAGACGGCAGCCCACCAGGCTCCCCCGTCCCTGGGATTCACCAGGCAAGAACACTGGAGTAGGTTGCCATTTCCTTCTCCAATGCATGAAAGTGAAAAGTGAAAGTGAAGTCGCTCAGTTGTGTCCAACTATTAGTGACTCCAAGGACTGCAGCCCACCAGGCTCCTCCATCCATGGGATTTTCCAGGCAAGAGTACTGGAGTTGGTTACCATTGCCTTCTCTGCAAATTGAAAATAAAAAGAGGGAAAGCTGTATTCCTGCGGGGTACCTGGCAACAGATTGTAATTTCAAATTCAGTGATCTGAAGATATTTTAATAAAGGAAACATTGATGACTGTGGATGTGGTTAATGCATTACAGTTTGATTTATTATATGAATGTAGGATGACTTTATGTTTAAAAATGAAAATAATAACATTTACATAATAAGGAAGGCATTTCATATTATTGTTTTAATCAATGTAGAAAAGTTTTGATATGATTTCATAGCTGTTTATGATAAAGTTAGAAACTAGGTAAAGAACAAAGATTTCTCCTTTTAAGAGAAGATATTTATAAAAATTTTGTAGCAACCATCATCATTACTGATGAAAAGAATATTGGGGAGGCGATGTGGCTGCCTTCTACTACTTGAACTGCTCAACATTTTCCTAGGTATCAAGCCACTGTAATAAGGCAAGTAAAAGAAATAGGTGCATGGATTGAGAAGGGAGAAACAAAGCAATCTTCATTCTGAGATGACATGATTACAGATATAGAATATCTAAAAGAATCTTCAGGTAAATTATTAGAATGAAAAGAATATATATATGTATGTATGTATGTGAAGTCGCTCAGTTGTGTCCGACTCTTTGCGACCCCATGGACTGTAGCCTACCAGGCTCTTTAGTGTATATATATAGATATATATCTGAATCATTTTGTGGTACACCTGAAACTAACACAACATTGTAAATCAACTATACTTCAATAAAAGAGAATTACATTTAAACTTCGGTGCTTAACAATAAATATAATGAAAGTCAGGAAAAAAAGAAAAAGACTTCATTACTCCTGAAAGTGGGAGGAAACAGACCCGGAGTGAGACAGACCTAGGTTTGACTCTGCCGTTTACTTGGCATTTTTAACTTGGAGCCCTAGAGGCAGCGGCACTAACTGAGGGATGCTGGCAGAGGAAAGAGAGTGCAGAGAGGGGTGGGCAGCCCCGAGGGGTGTGGCTCAATGGCTGCATTTTCTCCGCTAGTTTTGACTCAGTGGGAAAGGCAAGGTGGAACTTGACATTCCCTGCATTTCCTCCTGGGTTTGGGCCTCCGCTGTGGCAGGGGCAGGGGCCAGTGGCTTCCTCCTGTTTCTCTCTGTCCCTCGGCCTGAGGTGCCCTGCATTGGGGTATCCACAGGGTGGCGTAGCAGGGAAGCAGTCCCGGGATGATAGAGCTGGACAATGAGTGAGCCTTGGGTTGCAGGACCCACTTTCTCTCTGCAGTGGTGGCCCAGGAATATCTTGGGCCCACCAGGCCCACTCCCCGCTTCCTTTCTCTGGAGGTTAGCTGGCAGCAGGAAATGCTCACTCCAGTCCCTCACTGGCTTTGAAGGCAGGAAGGCAGTCACCTCTTCCCGTTGTTCAGTCACTA
Source organism: Oreotragus oreotragus (assembly GCA_006410675.1). Lineage (NCBI taxonomy): Eukaryota > Metazoa > Chordata > Mammalia > Artiodactyla > Bovidae > Oreotragus > Oreotragus oreotragus. The sequence continues at coordinate 92,665 of SJYX01019329.1, read as the reverse complement.
GTTGCCCAGTACCACCCAGGGGTACTCAGAAATCAAGGGACCTTGAGAGACACAGTACAATGAACCGTAGCATGACCCAGCAGCCTTTCCTGAAAAAGCAAAATTATTTTTCATAGGGTCTTGGTTATATATAAGGCTGAAGCTTATGTTGGATAACTACGTGACTACAGTTGCAGTCTTTAGAATCATCACTTAAAATAATTTTGTATTTTGTTCTTAACTCGTTTTCACTTGATAAGCAACTTATTGGCCCTTTAGATTGCTTGTAGTTTTCCCTTCATTAACCATAATATTAGGCATAAAATCTTTGTATACATATATATGGTTTTCCCACATTTCACACACACCTATGGATAGAGTTCCAGGAATTGCAATGCCTGCTAAAATGGTGTCATCCTTAATACATATTATGTCACTTTGTTCTGTATCCACTCAGCAATTTATGAAATGCCTCTTCTACCAAACTTGTCAGCAGTGGGTATTCCATTTTTAGAATATTTTGTTAATTTGCTCAGTGATCTAAGTATAAACTGCTGATTGCTAAATTAAAACATAGTCTGCATGAAAGAATAGCTTTAAAATTCAGTTATTGGCCACTTATCAAAGGGACTCAATATGTACCTCCATAAATAATCTAGAGATGTTATTTTTATGTCTTTAATTATTACATCAAATTATACCGTGGCTGTCAACATATTTTACACAAAACCTATTTTTAAAAAATTGTGATTTGCTTGTGAGGTTTTAGGGGAAAAAACATTAGCCTAAAATATAAATGGAAACATGGAACACAGAAGTGAGAGGAACAATGAATTTCCCCCAAACAGCTTGAAGTAATATCAAAAACTTGATCTCATTTTAAACACAACTGTATGGGGTTTCTGGAACTGATTTAAGAGGCCTTTGAAATGGTTAGTTCTTACATCCAGCACATACATAAATATCCACATCAGAAATGCTACAGCTAGAACAAAAGAAGCAAGGTGCAAAAATAGTGTTCTGGGAGAAGTTCTCCAAACATTACCGCATTTGCTTCAAACTTTATTTTTTCTTGAAGAACTTCTTTTGAGAGAAATCTGGACTACTCAGACACAATTGCGTTTGACAGTGGTTTGCTATACTTAACATGGCTGTGTTTTAGGAACAATGCCACATTATACCTACTGCTGGGAAAGAGCAGTGCATTTTAAAAATGGAGCAGTCCTTTCTCATTGAAGGGTTTTCTTTTCATACAGTCTACCTTCCTGAACACAGCTGGTCTTCTTAGATGAGCACGAGGATTTGGGATAGCCTTCACTGTGATGCTGGCAGAGTTGCTTTCCTGCATGCCCCATGATTTCCAGCTGTGTCGATGACAAGCATGCTGCTCCGTGTCTTCAGCTTGACTGCTGAGTGGTGCCTGTCTCCCTGGGAATGGGAGGAAAGCTGGAAGAGATGGAGGGGGCTGTGCGTGGCTCAGAAGATGGTGCTTTCAATCTGGCTGTTTGTTGATTTTAAGTCACCATTGAGTGGCTTACTGTCCCTTTCAGACCTTTACTTTCTGGGTTTCTATATTTGAAAGTTGTTGGCATTATATCATATAACATTTAATGCCCTTTCACTTCTATCTTTCCATAATTACTTTACTGTTGCAATTACTGAGGTCTTGGTATTTCTTGACAATTTTTTTTTTTTTGTATATTAGCATGGAAATGTGTAGAAATAAATCCATTTAATTCGTTCATGTTTTTCACAAGCAATTACTGAGCTTCTGCTTTGTAGAAGGAATTCTGATAGTGTGGGACATAATTTAGTAAATTTACTTGGTTTCTGTCTCCCAAATCTCCTGGTTCCTATAAGGGGAAAAGCCAAACATTATTTTGGCAGAACTCAGTAAGTTCAATAGGAAATGCATAAATATGGTCTAGGAGTGTTAGAGAAAAACATTCAGTTCTGCCTCAAGTGTTTTAGAGTCCCCATCCCTGAAGCATTTGCACCTGAGCTGAACTGTCAACAGCAGATAAAATTGCCAACAAGATGCAAATAATTACAACTGGCTGACTTCCTTCTTGATTTAGTTTCTGTGTAGTTTTTTGGTTACTCTAAACAATGTCATAAATGAAATTGTATATATCTATATTGAAATCTGTTTCTATATCTCCATCTACTTATCTCCCTCTACGTTTATCTCCACATCTGTATCCATATCTATGTCTATATCGAGTAGGGAATAATAGGGGCAAAATAGAGGCCTGGAAAAGAGAGAATATTCTGACCTCTCTGAAGGCTAGTGGTCTGGAATGAGAAACTGAGCAGCAGGTAGATTATGGAGCTCTTGGAGTAATGGAGTCCAAGGGGCTTCACACCTTGCTGTACACTAGAATGTCCTTGGGTGGCTTTTATACCACTGATTCTCAGACCACACTTTGTATTAATGGAATCAGAGCCTCCAGGGGTGGAAGTATTTGTTGTTGTTTAGTTGATAAGTCATGTCTGACTCTTTGTGACCCCATGGACTGCAGCACGCAAGCCTCTCTGTCCCTCACTATCCCCTGGAGTTTGCCCAAGTTCATGTCCACTGCCCAAGTTCGTACCTTCCAACCATCTCATCCTCTGCTGCCCTCTTGTCCTTTTGCCCAGCATCAGGTAGAGGAATTAGTATTTAAAAAATTCTCCCAAGTGATTCTAACTTGGAGCCAAGCTGGAGGATCAGTACCTGACCATAGAAAACCATTAGAGATTTGGATCTGTGGGCAGCATTTCTGGTGTACGTTTCAGGAGGATCCTTCTGGCAATCAGCCTGCAGAGGAAGGAAAGCAAAGAGAGGCAAGAAGCAGGAGTAGTACCAGGAGGAATTAGTGAGTGAGGTTGGTGGGGAGGGTTGCAAGTGATAGAAGCTCAGAAGGGTCCACTGGGAGGTATGGCAAGGAATTCCATAAAGAGGGAAGGAAGTGGAGGGTTGGGGAATGGAGGCTGGAGCCCCTGGATAAAGAACAGTGTTGTTAAGTGAGACAGACAGAGGGGTGCCTCAGAGAGCCTGAGGAGGAAATATTTGCTAAGTCAGAGGTAGAGGAGACAAGTTCTGGGGGAAAGCTTTGGACTGGAGGGAAGTGTTTGGGAGTCATGGATTCAGGGGCTGTCAGGCTTCTGGGATAAGTGTGCCCCCAGCCCCCACCCCAGGAGGCAGTGATGCCGGAGGCACCTGCACTACCTCAGCTCAGGGTCTGGTGGGGGGCACGCCCTCTGTCTTTACTGGACCCACACCTCAACAGGGTGTGTGAGGCACTTGACCTTAACTAGAAGACTGATTTCGCACGAACAATCCTATTCCACAGGTTCCATAGCTCTCCCTTCCATTCTTCCTGAAGTAGAAGATTAACAGATGAATGACTCAGCTTTTAAAGGAAGAGACGAACAAGGAGGCCACTTTGTTGGCTGCCTTCTGGACACGGAAGATGCCCTTACCACTCAGGTGCCTGTGTGCAGCGTCTTGAAGCCCAAGAAATGAGAGTTGACCTGTGAGAACATGGATGGGTCACACCATCCCTGTTTTCCTGGATTATTCTCTTTTCTTATCTCACTCTCTTTGTTGAAGTTTTTTGGTTTTTATAACCACAGAGAAAGGGAAAATGGTATCCATTTTGAAGGGAGACAAGTGGATAGCAGACATCCAGGAAGAAAAAAACCCAAATTGCAAATGTTTTAAACTTAGCATGTTTTAACAATTTAGGGATATTCCTATCCTAAAGTGTCTGAAGCAATGGCAGAATTGGATATGCTTCAAATATATATATATATGTATATGTATATATCTATCTGAATCACTTATTATACACCTGAAATATTATAGATCAACTATATATTCCAATAAAAAATAAAGATTAAAAACAGAATTGGATGTGTTTCTGACTCACTGTGACTTGTTCTCAGCCCATTCATCCCCGACTTAGGAGCTGGGATTGTTTGACGGTTGCCCTAAGGGAACAGAGGTCACTTCCCTAGGTGTTTTAGATGCTGACTGGGACTATTTGGTCACCTGGGTGCAAAATGTAAGTCTTGGACTCTAAGGTAATATATTCAGCTTTGTGCATGTGTGTCAACTCATCATAAGAGCTCTTGGGTGAGGAAGAATGAAACCTTGTTGGTCTTAAGCAAAAAAAAAAAAAAAAAAAAAAGATCAAATTATCTATCCTGAAATGCTTCTGTAACAAGAGGTATATTTAGACATACTGTGAAATCTCCCCTTTTGAGTCCTGGAAGAGGTGGATGTGTGTGTATGTGTACATGTACGTGTGTGTGTGTGGGTGTAATACGGGAATCCAATGGTGAGGACCTCGCCAATTTTAAACAATTGGCATCTTTGTTTAGCTGTTAAATTCCATATTCTTGCCAAGATCCAGCTCTGCAATCACTAAACCCTCCAGCATCTGCTTTCTTAAAATCCTGGGGTGCTTATGCACTCTCTGGTGAAAGTCAGCATTTTGCCAGAGTGCCAAAAGTGATTCTCAAACTCCAGAGACTCTTCCAGAAGTCTGCTTCTTTAGTTTAGGGGGCTCAGAGCAGCTCACTGCACAGGGCTCCCTTTGTCCCGTGCCCCTGGAAACTGAAGGTTCAAGCTTCATCTTTGTCATCTTGCCAGGTGGCCTCCATCACCCTGCAGGGCTCTGGGCTCCCCTTCATGATTTTAAAAAATTGATTAATTTTATTTTTGGCTGTACTGGGCCTTTGTTGCCTTGTGTGCATTTCTCCAGGTGCAGCAAGCGGGGCTACTCTCTGGTTGCTGTGTATGGGCTTCTCACTGCAGTGGCTTCTCTTGTTGTTGAGCATTGAGCACAGGCTCGAGGTGTGCAGGCTTCAGTAGCTGCACCTCTCCGATTTAGTTGCTCCACAGCATGTGGGATCTTCCCAGACTAGAGATCGAACCTGTGCCCCCTGCATTAGCAGGAGGATTCTTAACCGCTAGACCACCAGGGAAGTCCTTCCCTTCATAATTGCTTAGCTGTCTCTGTTTTTCTTTTCTCTGACCAATGATATAAATGCAAAATATTGTGAAAATTTCAACCTCTCTGCGTAGTTATATTAATTCTCATTTACAGAATGTTTCCTCTTTCTAACTTAGTATAATCTGAAACTAATAGTTGAGTCCACATTTACTTGAGTAATCCCAAATATTATAGGTCCACATAACCTCAGGTATTATTGATCCTTTTATCTCAAAGATGAAGAGATCAGGGCCTGGAGAAGTTGTGACTGTCCCAGGCCAGGCCACCACGTTTTTAGTAGGTGAGGGTGCCTGTACCTCCAGATTTTCTGACCCTGGTCCACTGCTTTCCTCAGTACCATTCAGCCCTGGACTGGACTTGAGGGCATAGAAATGAGATGCCACCCATATTCTGATATTCATGAGGCAGTTTGCTCCACTTAAACCCAACATTTGGTCCTGAATTCTTTCCAGAAGATAATCAATGCTGCTGCTGCTGCTAAGTCACTTCAGTCATGTCCGACTCTGTGTGACCCCATAGACGGCAGCCCACCAGGCTCCCCCATCCCTGGGATTCTCCAGGCAAGAATACTGGAGTGGGTTGCCATTGCCTTCTCCAATGCATGAAAGAGAAAAGTGAAAGTGAAGTCGCTCAGTCTGTCCGACTGTTAGCGACCCCATGGACTGCAGCCCACCAGGCTACTCCGTCCATTGGATTTTCCAGGCAAGAGTACTGGGGTGGGGTGCCATTGCCTTCCCCAGAGTTAATTAATAATTTCCCATTTTTCCTGCCAGTGAGGATGTGGGTGAGGGCTGGGTGACCCCATGCAGGTGAGGGAGCGGTGGACTCCCTTGTCAATGATTGTGCCTTACAAACCCACTCACCATTGTCCCAGACCTCGTCAGGCTTCTGGGAACCCATGGTTATCCTCTGAGTCCTCTTGAGTCAAAAGAGCAGATCCGTGACTGTTTAAAAAGAAGTGGTTTTCTCTTTGAGAAATGGAGTTCACTATGTTAACAGAGAACGAACAGGAGGCAGGCACGAGAGGATAGGGGAGTTGAGATTGTTCAAATTAGGGAGTGCCCATTGATGCTTAGGGTACAGGATCTGAGGAGTAACCTGAGCAATCTGGTGTGCATGTGTTGAAAAACTCTGAAGTTTGCGAATGAATGAAAAACTGGAGCTTCTGAGGATAAACAACTCTTGCTAACTGGGTTTGTTAGCTAATCAGTGATACTTTGAGATGGAACTGTCCAGGTACTTTTCACATAGAACTGACTATATTTTAGTCTTTCTTTGGGGTTTGATATAGTTCGATGCCTCAGGGTGACCAGGCAGTGGATCCTCGGGAGAAAGGATAACAAAGCTGCAAAATGAAGCAGAGGGAAGATATCCTGCGTGTCACTGAATGACGGCCAGATGGAAAGTCTTATCACAGGACCAGTTCCAGGGGAATAACTGGGAACAAGTTCCTCAGCTGTGCCAATCTCAGTTACTCCTTTGTAATAATGGTTTCCTGGGGCCCGCTGTAGTCATTTTTAGGAATATCGTGGGAGTTGAAGGTACTATGCATGTACTGTGACCTCGTGCATAGCAAAATGCTACAGTGCCATGAGGAGGGAGAAGATATTAAGCAGGGATAATTATTCAAGAGTGAATCTCAGAGCTTCCCATTAAAAATGTCTCACCATTCAACTTATCAAATATTTAGTGGATTTATGTTTCTAAAAGTTTTCAAATAAAACAAAACGCTGACTTCCTTCTGAGCCTCTCTTAAGCACCCTCACTGGAAAGCTTAAAAGACCCAGAATTTCCTGGCAAGGGTCTCCTCATATTGTGGACCCACCCTCTTTATTTTACTATCTCATTCCACACCAGCCCTACAAATTCATGAGATCTGGATGGACAGCATTCTTTCCAGAAAGCTCTTGCTCTCGACTTTCAGCTGATAGACTGTGAGGAGGCACTTTTATCTACCAGAGACAGCACACGGCTTGAATAACATCGTGCTGAGACACAGCGCAGATACCCGGTAAATCACGGCAGGCCCAGGTGGCCAGGCTCACCCTTGAAGGACTAATGGAAGAGACAGGAATCAGATTCTGAAAGACAGAGGTGTCCTTCATGAGCTGAAGGGCAGTTACAGAGCAGGAAACCCTCAGTGGTGATTCCACACAGTGATGCCTTAGCGGCCCTCGTCCTGAGGGCATCTGATGAGCGCCCTAGGTGTGAACGGATATCTGGCACTTCACTGACCTGCCAGTGCCCTGAGATGGTGTCACTGTGATGGGTCCCCATTCACAGGTGGGGAGACACACCCCAGGTTTGAGCACGGGTGCGTGGGGGGCTCCTGACCACCCAGCTGCTGCCGTAACTGCCATGGAGCCTCCTAACATGCTCACAGATGCAGACCTGCCTGAGCTGGGAGCTGTGATGAAATGCAGGGGCCCGGCACACTGGTCGCCTGAGCAGACGGGCTCCTGGTGAAACGGCCAGGACTCTGGCTCCACTCCTCAGCAGCTTCTAAGAGCAGAGGGGTGATGGGGAGCTTTGGGAAACACCCCTCTCTCCCAACAGCACAGAAGGACATAGGGAGATGTTGGGTGCCCCTGGAGATGGGGGGGCGGGGACCCTTTCGCATGCTTATGGCTCTGTTCCCCGTGGGCATGAGTAGCAACACTTGAGCTGAGAAAGGCCAGTGTCTCCCCTCGGGGGCATCAAAAGTGATGTAAGGGGCTAAAGCTGCCCTTCAGCCAGGCCTGGAAGGAGCACATCGGCTGGGGGTGGAGTGGGGTGGGGCCAGCTCTCCTGGTCTGTGGCTTCTCCGCAAGGGTCTTGTACAGAAGTCATGCACCACGCCCAGCAGAGCGGGTGCCATGGGAAGCAGTCGTGCCAGGGACAGAAACAGAGGGAAGCAGGCCAGTGCAGCAGCCAGTGGCTGGCTGTGGGCACCCGAATGTAGGGTTGGGTTGGTGGGCACTGGGAGAGAAGAGATCAGGGAAGGCGATGGAGCATGGCATTAGGGGGTGGGAAGAGAGGTCTGTGGGGCAGGAAGAGGTCCACCCAGGCAAGGAACATGATGGTGGAGGGTCATCAGGGGAACAGAGAGGGTCCTCTTAGATATGGTCCTGGGGTGGTCAGCCAGAGCTCAGGCCCAAAGGGCTGCCAGGAGAGACCAGAGAAGCGGCTCCAGTGACCCTGCGGCAGTTCCGGTGACCCTGTCCTGCTGCAGACTGTGTGTACTTTGCCAGGAAGATTCTAGCAGAATTGTACCTTTTCCTGGGACCCAGCAATTCCTCATTCTCATGCGAAAACTAGCACTTGGCCTGTGTTACCCTGGAGGGTGTTTCCCTGGGTCTGTTCCACTACCCCTGAGTGCGGCTCAGCTTTATACTCCTCTGTCTCCTGCACCCAACCTGAAGTGGGGTGGCTCTCAGGAGGTGGCCGGGAGGAAGCAGAGATGCTTGTTATGATCCACTGGAAGTAGATCCATAGCCAGAGGGGCAGCCTGGGCACTGAAAGATCTGCTTTAGAAGAGGGCTTGGGAGGTGTCTGCACACAGAGGAGAGAGAAGAGAGACTCTCGGGAGCAGGAAGTGAGTCTACGAGCAGAATCACTGTGGGATCCTGAAGAGGTGGTCGTAGCTCATTACTAAGAAAGCAGTCATGGCGCCAGGAGGATAATACAGCGAATCTTCATCAGCTCCTTGGAACCACAGAACCCGAGCTCCCAGAATGAAGACTAGAAGTGTGTTCTAGACATTTGAGCACATGGAAAATGGATGGGTTTTCCTACCATTTTTTATGTTTGTTTGGAATGCTTTAGACACTGCACAGAACACAAGCTGCAAGCTCCTGGGGTTGGCTGGTCAGTGCTCTCCTGGGTGGAGTCTGTTGGCCAAGGTTGAGTACACATGATCACTCCCACTTTCTTGCCATTCAATCTTGTGAAACGAGTGATGCTTTTCCCATTTTGCAATTAAGAGTATGAGCCTCAGAGAATTTGTGTCCTCTCCCTGGAAAATGACCAAGAAGGAATCTGCACACTAATGCGAAGTTTAAATTTCACTGTTTTATCTCTTGTATTGTGCGTCATTAAAGAAGAATTATGCCTTTTTTTTTGGGGGGGGAAAGTATCTGAAACAAAGCACTGAGCTAACTCCTTGACTTCTGGTTGGTTAAATCCTTGACATGGTTTTTCTCTCATTATCCGCTTTTATTTAGGAGGCTAGAAGGCCAAAGCAAAGTTCCATTTTCATTATGTTTTGTTTCAAAGGAAGAAAAATATTTTAAAATTTGCGTTATTAAAAATTTTTTTATTTCTTACAAGAATTCTCCGGTTTTATGCATGGGGGAGCTGGTGCTGTTTGCACATCCTCACCACTAGATGGCGATGTCTGAGCGTCGAGCAGAGCCCTGGGCGGTGGGCTCCAGTTCCAGCAAGGTCCCTGGGATGGTGGCTGGAGGATCTGGTTCATTGGTCAGCAAAGTTCCCTGCACGTAAAGTAAAGCAAGGAAGATGAAAGTTCCTGGTAATTTTTATCCATGTCTGAAGCGCAGATTAGCTCCAGTCTCTATACCCGTGCTTGGGAAACCGGCAGTATCTCCTTCTAGTCGTACCTTACAGCGTGTTCGTCGTGTGCATGGTCTATCTGAGCAGCCGACATAGATGTGATGACGCGGCTGCTACGCTGTGCCTGGTGGGGACCCAGCCCTCCTTCCCGACCATGGCTGGCTTCGCTGCCCTGCTGCATTTTTTTTGCTGGGGCTCTCAGTGTTTGTTGCTGTGTCACCTGCCCACCACAGGCACATCCAGCCTACGCCCGTCTGCCTGCCCTTCCTCCCAGGTAGGCTGCACACAGAGCCCGGCCGTTGGGTTCCTCTGGCCTGTTTGCTCTCTGGCCGGATGTGCAGGCTTCGGAGTCTACGACCAGGCTCCGCGACCCAGGAGCCCTGTGGAGTGACCTGGTGCTTTTGGATCCAAGGAGGTTCGTGCCTCTGACTCAGGGAATCCTGGAAAGGGGGCATTTCAGGACATCTAGGTCTGCAGAGGCCATTGTGCTACTTATCTAGCGGCGAGTCCTCCTAGTTCCCACCATTGCACCACGTCCTTGTGGTGCCCGTGTGAGTAAGGGCTGATTCATGCCTTCCAGAAGCCAACAGTCTGGTCACAGGAAAAGGCCCAGAGATTCCCACAGGAATGTGTGTTGGAGGAGAAGCACCTACAGCTTCAGGGAGCCGTGCTGAGGGAGAGATGACCATCTGTCTGGAGGATTTGGGCAAAGGGCAAGACCCCTGCAAGGTCTTTGAAGGGAGGGCATCCAGGCAATCACCTGCTTGGGGGACTGCTCCCCTCCCCCTCTTCCTCAGTGTTTCCCCTGCCTCCCAGGCTGACTTCCCTGCACGGTGGTTAGCTGAGGATGGAGGGGTTCCTTCTGAGCGAGGAAACCCAGCAACCTCACCCTCTGGCTAACCTCCTGCTCCCCTTCTTGGACGGGAGGGTCCGAGCTGCTTCTCCTTAGGGGGAGGGGAGGTTGCACTCTCTGGTCTGGGCAGGGGCTTCTGCTGGCTGTGCCCTCAGAATGTGGACATTCACTGTTCAGAGTGACCTTCCCGGGCTAGTCTTGGTCCCCACAAGGTTAAGTTCCAGGATCTGGCTGCAGGTTTGGAAGGTGTTGAGCCACGTAGCTGCTTTGTTTCTAAGTGTCAGGTCGTTAGGTTAGAGGAAAGTTCTGTCCACTGGCTGGCCAGTTCCTTCAGTGCCCACTAGGGCTGGGAGGCTTAGATCTGATAGTAAAGAGTGTCCTTTACTTGTCTTTCCTCTGTGGATATCTTCTGATATAGAGTCTTATACTCTACCTGGCAAATAATCTTTTCTTTCGTATGTCATTTCAAAGAGAAAATGTATTCATTTGTACTTGAAATTCAAATCTTGTAAATCATTCATTGACCAGAAAATTGACTAGATAGGTGCTGATTTGGGTGCTTTGTTGGCAGCTGTGAGGCTGTATAATTGCCTTTATATTCTGATCTGGCCTTATGTCAATTATCTGAATAGTAATGAGATGAAAACTACAGAACCCGATGGCTGAGTCCACTCAGATGTGTGCTCTTTCTCTCCTTTGTTTTAGTTTGCCCTGGATTATAGCCCTACCCGATGTGATGTGAAGTAGCACCCACATTTTGGCCAACTTGGGCTTGACAGTGGAATTCTCCTAGTAATGGAAGGCCATGCTCTCTGAGTGGGGGCCACAGAAGGTCTTGCCCATAGATGATTGGGGGGTTCTGGCAGGGCTGAAGTGACTGTCCCAACACAGCCTTTGGTTCCTTTCTCAAGAGCAGGAATTGGGGAATCCTGGGGATACCCAAGTGTGCATTTCTCGTGTGGTAATTGACCTATGGAGGGACTCATTTTTCGCTAGTCTATCTATGGAGGCACCTGTATGCAAAAGGACAGACACACGAGATCTTTAAAATTAAAAAAATATCTCAGGCTCCATTTGACATACAGTTCTATTTTTTAGCAGACCTAGTAAAAAGAATTGTAACCTGTGCTGAATGAGTGACAAGCTGAGCAGTGCCTCACAGGACAGGCATATTCCCAGGGAGGCGTGGGCATCAGGGACCCCTGCTGGACTGGCACCGGTCAGCAGGGAGTGACAGGATCTGGTAATGAGGTCTTGAAGTTCAGTGCCATCCTCACTATGTGAATAATCTTGGAAAATGTACTGTGTTTGTTATCTGACAAAGCAGGTAATTATAACGAAAATGTCATTTAAAACAACTGTTGCTTTTGCACACCCACTCTTCCCAGGGCTAAGGATTTTCTGTTCATCAACTTATTTACTATAAACCCAAGAGGTAGGTGGGGCTGCAGGGCACAAGGTGAGGTTTGAAGTCAGGATGCCTCTGTCTCAAAGGGTGGTTGGGACATTATTCACGTTTATGAAAGTAGCTCAGGCGTATGTATGGATTCGCCTACCATTGTGCACAAAAACTCCTCCCAGAGAAGGGGATCAAGGTGAGAATAAAGGGACTTGTGGTATACCTGACATTGAATGAAGACCACGTTGCATTCAGTGAGAATGAGTCATACAACCAGTGATACCTCACACAGAAATAAATTTAAAGTGAAATCACGTTGTATGCTGAGTAACAAGGCAATGATCATACTAAATGCCAGGATAGGGAGGAATTGCGGGAGACTGAAAGAGTAGAAATCGTATTAGCAAATGGGGCCATAAGCAAAGGAAATGATAAGAAATATAAAAATGAGTTCAAGGAACTAACTTTGAATAAGAGCTCACAAGAAACTGAAGTTCCACTGCAGGTGTTCCTGGGGGAGAGGATGACACTTAGCCTTCGTCGATGACAATTTTTAATCTTGTGATTTTGTCTGGCTCAATGCTTCTCCCGGAAGACACCAATACAGAACCTTCTAGTCTTTTTTAACTTTTGCGTTTCACATGTGAAATGTCTCTTTGTGGGGCTTATTTTTCTTAACAGGGCGTGTGTATCTTCTCATCCCTTCTGAGGCAGGCTGTGTGGACATCTGACTCTGCTGCTGGGCTTTCAGGCTCCTTCTAGGTGACTTTTGCACTATGGCAACAGACCTTCTCCTGCTCACTTCCGCATGGAACGTGTGAGTCCATCAGACAGACTCCTAGAAACGGAATCTGAAAATCTGACAGTCTTCCAATTTGCTCTTCTAAAAGACCGGGACATTTTCTACTTTAACCAACACGTGTCAGATTGTATGCATCCTCACCATGGATGAACATTATCAGTCATCTAAATTTTGGCATATCTGAAGAGAAAAATTCTCATTTTTGTTTTAGTCTGCATATTTCTAATTACAAGTGCTTTGGAGCAAATGCTTTATGGTTATTTGCTCCTTGCATTTCTTCTTCTATGAATTATTTGTTCATATCCTTTGCCCCTTTTTCTATTGTAATGCTTCTGTTTTTCCTATTGGTTTATAGGATATTTTTGCTCTGGAAATCTAGGATGCATTTGGGTTTTGTGGTTCCTAAAGCTGATCAAGTTTAGAGGACCATCCCTAAGGAAAATAATGCAAAATTAGAGAAGAATGTAGCTACTTACTTCCAGCTCCTTGCCCGACCTTGGGATGAACCCACACGAGTAAGTGGTGCTGAAGCTTCTGCTACATTAGCTTCGTGATGAATCCCACTTTTCTAGAAGGTACTCCTTTATTATGTTTTCAGCAAATGTCTTCACTGTAAGGACACTGTAATTTTTGTGTTTGAAAATCGGCCAATAGCTTCCATTTTAATGGCCAGGCTGATGGCTTTTCTTCTGGGATTGTGGCTTCTGTCCCTTTCGGGTCTTACAGGTTTCCTGGGACACCACGTTGCCTGGCTGGCTTCTGTGCCCACTGCTCTGGCTTAGCAAGGAAATAATTACGGTGAGCTTAAGTGACTAGGGAAGAAATGATATTGTATTAACTTAAGAATGTGAGTGTCTAGTCCAAAGTCATGGAAACTGCCCCCTGCCCCTGGTACCTGTTGATTCTGAGTATAGAATGGTTGGTTGTCTAGAATACTCAGTACCCTCTACTCTGCCAACATAAGTCTGTTGGCTTTTTGTTTCTCAGGAGTGCTGTAAAGGTTTTGTTTGGCTAAAGACCTTAACTTTTATTTTCCCGTGCTCTTACAAAGTTTTAAAAGATTTTTCTGGGAAAACAAGATTTCCGTCATGATGAGAAAGGTGGCTGTGCATTTAAGACAGTCTTAGAGCTGTTCTTCTCTGAATTTGACTTCCTCAGAGAGAGTGAAGACAGGTGTGGTTCAGAAGGAGAGGAGTCAGTTGGTCGAGTGGACTAAACCCGTCACTTTGAACACAGTTTATATTTTTATAAGAGATCTGTTTTACAACACAAGTTGGCACTTCTGTTGTCACACACAGAACTGAAACAGAAGCATCGCAGAAAGTGGCTTACCTCCTGGGCCAGGCAGGCTGATGGTTGTTCTTCTCCTTCCCTTACTTTCACTTCCGTCTCCTAATCTTTCTCTTTTGATTATTTCATTTCATCTCAGAACACTGGCTGCTGCCCATTAAGGTGAACTGACAATCACTGACAAGCCAGGTCCTGCAGGCTGGCACGTGCAGCTCTGTGAGTGTAGAGTCCTCTCTGGAGAAGGAGGGGTTTCTTCTGTTTCAGGACCTGGCCTCCGTGACAGACCAGGGAGCCCCTGTCCATCCCCATCTTCCCTGCTCGCTCCTCCTGCAGCTTCCATTCTCCACTTCCTCAAACACACATCCCTCTGCCAAGTAGCCCCGCAGGTCTGGTTCCCTCCTTGCATCAGGTAAGGGGCTCTAGCCTCCTTTGTGAGCTAATAGGAACTTTTGAGGAGTCTGGATTCTTTTCTCTTTTTTCCTTTAATGCAAGTTTTTAAAAAACAAGGAGCTTCATCTTCTAAGGTAAGATTTCCTTACATACTGCAGGGCCCAGGAATCTCAGCCTTAAGCCCTGAGGCTAACTGACATGAATTGATGTGGAGCTGGAGGAATTACTGGGAACAGTGGTGATGGGAAATGTGAACACAGGTCAGAAGCTTGTGATGTCTGGGAGGGTCCCAGGTGCTTCACTTACATCATTCATCTTTATAACAATTATAGAAGTAACAAAACTTGGAGTAGAGAGCCCAGGGCACCAAGGGACTAGTGGAGGCTGAGAACTGGTAGTCAGTGTAAACTCTTTAAAAACAAATCAGCAAACTTGGGCTCAGCTTTCTTTCTTTCTTTCTTTTTTTTAATTTAAGACACAAACAATACACAGCATTTTCATATTTTATGACATCTGCCTTCCTCAAAGGGAACCTAGAACTAATAACTGATTGCCATTTGCAAATACTCTGACTGTTTCTTGGCTCTTTATCACTGGCTGACCAGTTCACCCTTGCCCTCTGACCCCTGAACCTTCCAACCATTGTCTCCCATCTCCACCCTGTCCATTGTCTCCAGTCTTAGCCTGGATTGTGTGTATGTGGCTAGAGAAGGGTTAGGGTGAAGAGTGGTTATGTTTTGCTGAAAATCTGAGCAAGAAATTCCAACGTTTGTACATCCAGGGCCAAAGTTTTACCTGTAGGTTGAGGTGGACTTATGATTGGATGGCCAAGGCGAATAAAAGGAAAACAGCGGGGCCCCACCACATTCTTGCCTCCTGCAGGGAGGTCAGTGATGTTGAATGAGTTACTCCCACATCCTGAATCTTCTGCGGTGTCTTCCTGTATAAAATGTGGGCCATAATCAGAGATCCAAGTGAATTAGGAAGGTGGGAGCACCTAGTTTGGGGTCTAGTTCCAATGTAGTTTTATAATTGTTCTACAGCCCAAGTCTTTTACAGGCCTCATGGCACTGGGCTGCTTGGCTGTTAATCTGTCCCTGAGAAAACATCCAGGAGAGTTGCTCTCACCCAATAGGACCAGTCCATTTCCCCACTGGGGCTAGGGGAGCCCATCCCAGAGATGAGAATACACAAGGTTCTTCACCCTCCAGTCTAATATACCAGCCTATTAGTGCTGATTTTTGTGTGGGAATCTTCTTTTCAGGCCCTGTAGCAATGAGCACTTTGGGTTTTGGTCTCCAAAGTCAAGTAAGAAAGCTGTGCTTCCAACACCCATGATGAAGACAGTCAGAATGTCTGCATGGGGGGATGGCTCCAGGCTGACCCACATGAGAGCCGTCCCGGCCCTGCCTGAAGAGTCTTCTAGAGTCAGGAGCCGTCCAGCTCCAGCTCCAGACCAAACAGATTAGGAAGAATATAAGCAAAATTGTAGGATGCAGCACTGAAGTTCAGGAAAGGTCAAGCCTCAGTAGACAGATGTCCAGCTCCTCCAGTGTTTATTTAGTTTTACAACATTGGCGGCACCAGCAGGGGATCAGCGAGACAGACAGGGATGGGAACGACTCTTGTCCTCTCCTCTGTCCTTATCAGGATGTCCAGCTCTTCTTAATTCATTATGAGTGGGAACATCATTTTCGGACCAAAAAAAGTTTTTTTGGAATCAAATAGAATTGTCTCCTTAAACCAAAGGGAAAACCACATTACAGCTAAGACTAAATACATTCTTAAGATTTTTTTATTTGGATAAGCAACATAAACTCATATGATAATGTCATTTTTGTATATAGTCAATGTTTAGATTTAAGAAAGTCCTTTCGTTTGGGTTATTAGTTCAGTCATTTACGTACATTTCCTGGGTGCCAGACCCCGGCCTATGAACTAGAGATTCAGGTATTGTTGTTTCTGTTGTTCAGTCACTAAGAGATCCAGTGCCTCTCTTTTCAGTAGCTCTTACCTCCCTGTGGAAGACAGATATGGCAAACAATGTTCGGCAAACCTTATAGAGAGATGCGCATAGAAAAGATGGGGCAGAGAAGAAGACTACTAACCATCTAGAGTTTGGACAGCCTCCCAGTTTGATAAGGGGTTAATACCCAAAATATGGGAGAAGACAATGGCACCCCACTCCAGTACTCTTGCCTGGAAAATTCCATGGATGGAGGAGCCTGGTGGGCTGCAGTCCATGGGGTCTCTAAGAGTTGGACACAACTGAGTGACTTCACTTTCACTTTTCACTTTCATGCATTGGAGAAGGAAATGGCGACCCACTCCAGCGTTCTTGCCTGGAGAATCCCAGGGATGGGGGAGCCTGGTGGGCTGCCATCTATGGGCTGCACAGAATCAGACATGACTGAAGTGACTTAGCAGCAGCAGCAGCAGCTGTGAATCAAGCAATGCACTAGATGCTGGAGGTACACAAATATGACATCATTATCTCCCCAAGTAGCTCATAATACAGGAAGATAAGTGATATATATAAATTAGACATAATGTGGCAAGTACTACTTAGGAAGGAGGGAACCTAGACTGGACAGCCGGGGCAAGGCTTTGCATAGGAGATGACCTTAAAAGTGAGTTCACAGGGACAAGTAGGAGTTGAATGGACAAGTGAAAGTGGATCATGTTGCCAGGGAACATAGCATGTGCAGCAGAAGAAGGGTGTGGAAAAGCTGGCAGTTTGGGAAAACAGCAGTACTTCTGTAGGCGTGGCACACAGGATGGAAATTAGGGAGGCAAAATAGACGCGACCCTTAATTCATGGTTAAAAACAAATGACAAAAAGCCTTTTAGTCAAGCTAGAGCTAAGCCTGTACCTCACAACTACTGAAGCTTGTACATTCTAGAACAAGAGAAATCACAGTGATGGGAAGCCCATGCACCGCAATTATAGTGTAGCCCCCACTTGCCATAGCTGGAGAAAGCTCTCATGCAGCAATGAAGACCCAGCATAGCCAAAGAGAGTAATAATAAAATAAATAAATAAAAATTTAGAAAAGAACAGATATGAGAATCCCAATATCACTGCAGCATTGTTTACAATAGCCAAGATATGGAAGTATCCTGCGACTGCTAAGTCACTTCAGTCATGTCCGACTCTGTGTGACCCCATAGATGGAAGCCCACCAGGCTCCCCCATCCCTGGGATTCTCCAGGCAAGAACACTGGAGTGGGTTGCCATTTCCTTCTCCAATGCATGAAAGTGAAAAGAGAAAGTGAAGTTGCTCAGTCACGTCCGACCCTCAGTGACCTCATGGACTGCAGCCTTCCAGGCTCCTCCATCCATGGGATTTTCCAGGTAAGAGTACTGCAGTGGGGTGCCATTGCCTTCTCCTGGAAATATCCTAAGTGTTCATAAATGGATGAATAGATAAAGAAGATGTATAATAAAAGAATACTATTTAGCCGTAACAAAGAATGGAATTTGGATGGGGTTTAAGGCTATTAACGCTAAGTAAAATATGTCAGATGGAGACAGGCAATTAATGTATTATTTCATTCAAATATGGAATCTAAAATGGTACCCAAACAAAAAACACCAATGAACAAACGAAATAAAGCAAAGCATGCTCACAGATACAGAGAAAAGATTGGTAGTTACGAGAAGGGAAGGGGCTTCAGGTGTTGGCAAAACAGGTGAAGATGGTCAACTGTATGGTGATGAGTGGTAGCAAGACCTGTGATGGTGCTCACGATGTAGTGTATACAGATGTCAAACTATAATGCTGTACACCTGAAACTTACATATATGTGTGAGTGTGCATCTATGACTCGTAGACTGAATTTCAAAGAACAATATGAATTCAATAGGTAAGAAAAGAAGAGGCAGTAAGTATAGGCAGAGGAAAGTGCAGGTACAAAGGCACAAGGGTTGAGACCAAAAGAGCAAAGCATATTCTTGGAAATTCCAGCACTTGATATGCATGTAGTCTGGGTGCTTTTAAAGATGATTTTGGTGTGAAGCGTGAACATAATGGTGACCTCAATGCTGGGAAGGACCATAAAGACCTGGGGATCATGCCAGAGAACTCTACATTTATCCTAAGGGCAATGTGAAGGGGTTGAGCTGTAGAAAATGTAGAATTTAATATATGCCAACGCATTTTAGGATGCATATTTTATTAAGGAGGATCATTCTGGTTACAAGGTGGATCGGAAAATGAAGCATACTTGAGCTAGAGTGATGGTAGAAAGAAAATGGGGAGAGGGCAATGTGAGGAACACTGATGGTGTCAAGTTGATCAGACTCAGCAGAAGGCTGATTGGGGCAGGCAGGAGTCGTGCTTTGGTCTCTGGCTGAGGATCTGTTGCACAGCAGAGCTCTTGGAGAACGAGGTCGTTTTTCCCACTCTTGAGGACCTGTTCCATCACAATATTCAACTCACCATTGAAATTCAAGATTTGTTACAAGGATCAAGGATATCTCAGGATCAGGGAATGTGAGAAGGTCAAGTGTGTGGGGAAAGAATAATGTGTGTAGACATGTGAGGGTTGAGAGTTCATCTGGCATTAGGCTGGGTCAACCTCTGACTGTGGAATTGCCTGAGGATCTTGGGTGGGGAATTGTAAGTGTGAGCTGGTAGTTGGGGGCTGGTCTGGGAAGGGCATGAAAGAAGAGACTCAGGCCGAGAGGGGGCAGGGGTGGCAGACTCAGCTGAAGAGCTCCGGAAGCAGGAGAAAAGTGCAGGGGGGTGGGCTGTCTCTTATACACATCTAGATGTGTATAAGAGACAGCAGGGCCTCTATGGTGAGGACTGTCAGCTCTCCTGCCTGTGCCGAAATGGGGGCACCTGTGACCCAGTCTCAGGTCACTGCACCTGCGCAGAGGGCTGGGCCGGCCTGGCCTGTGAGAAGGGTGAGTGTCGGGCCGGTGGAGGAGAGGGTCTGGGGGGACCCAAGGCCTCTGCCCTGGTCCTCTCCCTCTGACAGCTGCCTGGTGTTGAGGAGCAGGGCCCTGGGTGTGGCCTGTGGTGTCATCATCCCCGGGCACCTATCCTTCCCAAGGACCCGGCACCCGAGGCTCTGGGTGCAGGAAGCATGAGCAGGGCAAGTGTACTGGGCCCCCAAGCATCACCCGCCCTGTCTCTGCAGAGTGCCTCCCGGGGGTCATTGAAGCTGGCTGCCCGCACAGCTGTGGGTGCCTCAACAGTGGCCTCTGTGATCCGCACACCGGCCACTGCCTCTGCCCAGCCGGCTGGACTGGGGACAAGTGCCAGAGCCGTGAGTGGGTGGCTCGGGGACCCATGGGGGAGGCCAGGAGGTCGCTCGGGCCCCTCCGGGGTGGCCTCCGTCATGCCAGAGTGTGGGGCCTCAGCAGTGTGGGCAGTGGGTAGGAGGGGGCAGGGCTGTGGTCTGAGCTCCCCGGGCCTACTGCCTCCATTCAGGGAGCTGCCCCGAGCCAGACTCAGCCCGCCTGCCCCTTTCCCCACAGCCTGTCCTGAGGGCACCTTTGGGGCCCGCTGTGAGGAGCGCTGTGCCTGCCGGTGGGGGGCCGCCTGCCATACCGTCACCGGGGCCTGCCTCTGCCCTCCGGGGTGGAGGGGCTCGCGGTGTGAGAGCGGTGAGCGCTCAGCTCTGCTGGGGCCCAGGGTGGGGGCGGGTCCTTCACATGGCGACCCCTCGGGCCCCCATCCCCCACCCCAGAGTTCCCCACCACCTCCGCCCGCACCTCCCTGCAGCCTGCCCACCTGGCTGGTTTGGAGAGGCCTGTGCCCAGCGCTGCCAGTGCTCCCTGGGTGCCGCCTGCCACCATGTCACCGGGGAGTGTCACTGCCCCCCGGGCTTCACGGGGCCCAGCTGTGAGCAAGGTGGGTGCCGGATGTGGGCAGGCCTGGGGGCAGTTCAGGCCTCATGCGCTCCTGGGCTGGGCCCCAGAGCTCTGCCCCCAAGAGGGGCCCGGGGTGAGGGAGGGTGCCTTCTCCCGGCTGGGCCAGGACTGACCCCTGCCGCCTCCCCCAGCCTGCCCACCTGGCACCTTTGGGGAGCACTGTGGGCAGCAGTGCCACTGCACCGGTGAGAACCAGGCCTGCCACCCCTCCTCGGGGGCCTGCGCGTGCACCCCTGGCTACCACGGCGCTGGCTGCCAGCAACGTGAGTGTTGCCCGGTGGGCAGCCGGGCCGCTGGAGTGATGGAGGGGAAGGGGGAGGGGCTTTGCGAGCGCCCGCCCCTGGCAGCTGATCCCTCCCTCTGCAGGGTGCCCGCCAGGGTGGTTCGGGCCTGGCTGTGAGCTGCTATGTGGGTGTCAAAACGGGGGCTCCTGTGACGCGGTCACCGGGGCCTGCCGCTGCCCTGCCGGATTCCTTGGGACTGACTGCGGCCTTGGTGAGTGGCTGGGGTGTCTTCTCCCTGCATCTCGACAGGCAGGGCCACGCCATCCGGCCTGCAGGGCAGACAGCCCCAGACCATTCCAATCCTTGGGTCCCTCGCTGGGACCGGCTGCAGACCAGGCTAAGCTGGGGGATCGGTGTGGCCAAAACGTCTCCTCGGCCTGCTCTGCCTGGCCGTGTGCTGTGCCCCCGACCCGGGCTGTGTCCACCAGGAGCCCTGCAGAAGCCAGCCGGNAGCTGAGGAAGCAGTAGGTCGGTTGGTTTTCTTTTCTTTTTTTTAATTCCAAGTAAAACAAATGGTCCCTGGGTTACAGGCACAAGTAGCTTCAAGGTGGAAGAAACCATCTTGGTTAGGAACCAGATTCAGAAAGGGCAGAGATCATATTAACTCAGCAAGGACAGTTTAATCAGCCAAGCAGGGAAAAGAGATCGCAGAAGGCAGAGGACAGGTGAGAAGTGAGGCAGTGAAGGACTCATGCATAGCCTGCTATGAAGGAAAAGACGGTGAGTACCTAGAAAGTGACTAGGTTGACAGAGATTGAATTTTTTTTTTCTGCTTTTTTTTAAAGTGGCTATTTTGAACGTGCTTCTATTTTAAGGGGAAGCGCTAGAAACAAAGAAGTAACTTTAGACCAAGCAGAACTGAGGGTGGTGGTTGAGTGGAGTTGAGGTCACAGAACCTATGACAGTACCAGCGTG
The DNA here is from genome assembly GCA_006410675.1 of Oreotragus oreotragus. Lineage (NCBI taxonomy): Eukaryota > Metazoa > Chordata > Mammalia > Artiodactyla > Bovidae > Oreotragus > Oreotragus oreotragus. Next base: position 71,315 of record SJYX01019329.1, on the reverse strand, counting down.
GGGAGAAGGACAACATCCAGTCCCTGGGCCTGGACATCTAGGAAGAAGAGCACCGTGAAGGGGAGCTGAGCAGAGAGGTAAGCTGTGACTTCAGGGTCTCCATTTTTCATTACCTATATTTCTTTCACAAGTTCTTAGCCCTTATCTTCATTTTACAGTAAGAGTAAGAAACATCCCCAAGTTTGTTCAGCTACTAATAATAGAAGTAGGGTTTTCAATCAAATGTCTTTTGGCTTCAAGTCCAGTGAGTTTTCAGAAACTAAACAAAATGTTAGAGTAGTAAGCATGTATGAATGTGCACATATTAGATGTACTATTGACAATACATGAAAATTCATTTCCACAGGGATTATTTTTTCAATTTTTCTTTGAAATCATCTTCCACAGTTATGCCCAAATAAGCTTTCTAAACCACAGCTCTGATAAGACTCCTTATGGCATAAAGTGAAGAAGAACTAAAGAGCCTCTTGATGAAAGTAAAAGGGGAGAGTGAAAGAGTTGGCTTAAAGCTCAACATTCAGAAAATGAAGATCATGGCATCCGGTCCCATCACTTCATGGCAAATAGATGGGGAAACAGTGGAAATAGTGGATGACTTTATTTTTCTGGGCTCCAAAATCACTGCAGATGGTGATTGCAGCCATGAAATTAAAAGACACTTACTCCTTGGAAGGAAAGTTATGACCAAGTCTCTCCTATGGACAGAAGAGCCTGGTGGGCTATAGTCCATGAGGCCACAAAGAGTTGGACATGACTGAGAGACTATCACAAGTTAATGGACGTTTAGATTGCTTGCACATTTTAGCCACTATGACTTCTAGACAGCATATTCAAAAACAGAGACATTACTTTGTCAACAAAGATCCGTCTAGTCAAGGCTATGGTTTTTCCAGTGGTCATGTGTGGATGTGAGAGTTGGACTATAAAGAAAGCTGAGCGCTGAATAATTGATGCTTTTGAACTGTGGTGTTGGAGAAGACTCTTGAGAGTCCCTTGGACTGCAAGNGTTCAATTTAATAAGTGTCATCTTTACTATGTTGACTGTTCCGATCCTTGAACATAGTATGTATCTCCATTTATTTAGGTTTTCTTTGAGCTGTTTCACCAGCATTGTGTAGGTTTTGTTGTACAAGTCCTTGACGTGTTTGTTACATATACACCTAGGTGTTTTATTTTTCTTGGTTGTTGTAATTGTATTTTGATTATGGTTTCCATGTGTTGGGTGGATTTATGCTATGATTCATGGGTGTGGCATTCTGGTGGGGAGGAGGAACTATGAGGAGGATGTGGGGAGGAAGATGTGCTCTGAGGTACTGGCTTCATCTCTTTCCCTCTGTGATCCTGAATAAGGCACTGACATTTGTGATGAATGATACCTACCTCACAGAAGTCAGGACAACCTAAATTCTATTTAAAGTGCAACCAATTATTGACTATGACTTATGTTAAAATTAGGTTTAAGTCCCAGGACATAGATTACTGAGCATCTTTCAGTTTCTGGAGGAATGCCTGGCACACACCAAGCAGTAAGAATGTGTGCAGAGAATGGACTGAATAAATAAACCATATGGTGATTTCTACCATACCAGTCCTTACCAGACTGGTATAATTTCCACTTTTAATAGCTATCCTCTTTATTGATAAAAAGCTTTCATATGCCACTTTGTAAATGAAGGGCAAGGATCCTAAAACCTGGCTTAGGAAGAAAAAGCAAACAAAATGAACTATATCATGACATGCATAAAAAACAAATAAAAGCTTGGAGGTAGGCAGCAATGGAATGATGGACAGAAGAGGACTGAGCAACAGAATAGAGATGAGAGGCCTGCAGAGGTTTAGCAGCCAGTGAGAAATTCAGGTTTGGGGGCGGGGAAAGAACCTCAGAATGAAAACATATCTAGCATTCAAGTTTAATTATTTTAAATCTCCTTTTTTTCCTGTTTTAAATCTTCTGTTTATTGCTGAGTTATTGTCCACCATTGTCACTGAAAGCATTCATGAGAATTTGGAATCTACATATGCTCCTTGTGGATGAGCAGTAAAGAGGGGTCAAGAATAGGCGAGAGGTGAGAAGAGCCACATCCCCTGGGAGATGAAAAGAAATGTGCAATCTAAAATAAGGAGAGTTGGAGCTGCATAGAGTCAGATACCAGGAAGTGATAAAAATCTTGGAGAAAGCAGGGATTTATGGCAGTTTAATGTTAATTTCTACCATACCAGTCCTTACCAGACTGGTATAATTTCCACTTTTAATAGCTATCCTCTTTATTAATAAAAAGCTTTCATATGCCACTTTGTAAATGAAGGGCAAGGATCATAAGACCTGGCTTAGGAAGAAAAAGCAAACAAAATGAACTATATGAACATGCATAAAAAACAAATAAAAGCTTGGAGGTAGACAGCAATGGAATGATGGACAGAAGAGGACTGAGCAACAGAATAGAGATGAGAGGCCTGCAGAGGTTTAGCAGCCAGTGAGAAATTCAGGTTTAGGGGCAGGGAAAGAACCTCAGAATGAAAACATATCTAGCATTCAAGTTTAATTTTTTGAAATCTCCTTTTTTCCCTGTTTTAAATCTTCTGTTTATTGCTGAGTTATTGTCCACCATTGTCACTGAAAGCATTCATGAGAATTTGGAATCTACATATGCTCCTTGTGGATGAGCAGTAAAGAGGGGTCAAGAACAGGCGAGAGGTGAGAAGAGCCACATCCCCTGGGAGATGAAAAGAAATGTGCAATCTAAAATAAGGAGAGTTGGAGCTGCATAGAGTCAGATACCAGGAAGTGATAAAAATCTTGGAGAAAGCAGGGATTTATGGCAGTTTAATGTGGACCTAGTAGGAGAGACAGCATGATATTAATTGGCACCTGTGTTTTCAAAGACACGCGGGAGAACTGTAGGTGGACGTGTGCCTCTCAACACTTCCTACCATGGTTGAAGAGTCAGGAAGCCCCAGAGCATGTGCCTGAGTTGGGTGGTATTGGCCAGTTTTCTCATCTGTATTATGGGACAACATATATACTGACTGTATAAGAGTGTGCTGAGACATAGGTTCATACATTGTTTCTTAAAACCTCTTGATTGTGGCCTATATTAGAATTATGTTTAAGTCCCAGGCCTATATTGCTGAGCATCTTGCAGCTCCTGGAGGAATGCTTGGCACACAGCAAGCAGTAAGAATGTGTGCAGAGAATGAACTGAATGAATAAATGTGGNATATACTGACTGTATAAGAGTGTGCTGAGACATAGGTTCATACATTGTTTCTTAAAACCTCTTGATTGTGGCCTATATTAGAATTATGTTTAAGTCCCAGGCCTATATTGCTGAGCATCTTGCAGCTCCTGGAGGAATGCTTGGCACACAGCAAGCAGTAAGAATGTGTGCAGAGAATGAACTGAATGAATAAATGTGGGTAATCTCTGCCATATATCAAATCCTCAAGACCTTCTTTGAAAGACTCAATTCTATCATTTTAACCTGGCAATAAGCTCAATACTATAAACATGCTTTTCAAGTTCCCAAATCTGTTACATAAACTAGCCAAAACCCTCTGAAAATGCAATTATGAGGGGTAGGGGAGGAAAGAATGCTCAGGGTCATCTTAAAGTACCTGCAGAATGTTGTCTTTATCTTGATCCCTTTCTACATTAACCCTTCCTAGCTGCTCTGCACCAGGGAAGACAATGGCACCCCACCCCAGGACTCTTGCTTGGAAAATCCAATGGACGGAGGAGCCTGGTGGGCTGCAGTCCATGGGGTCGCTAACAGTCGGACAGACTGAGCGACTTCACTTTCACTTTTCTCTTTCATGCATTGGAGAAGGAAATGGCAACCCACTCCAGTATTCTTGCCTGGAGAATCCCAGGGATGGGAGAGCCTGGTGGGCTGCCGTCTATGGGGTCACACAGAGTCGGACACGACTGAAGTGACTTAGCAGCAGCAGCAGCAGCTGCTCTGCACATGAGTTCCATGAGAAGACATGGTGAAAATATCTAAGAGGCTAGAAATCACCTCCATGCAAGGGAAATGCTTGAGTGCATTTAGCATTGCCATCTTTGCAGACACATATCTTGTTGTCCGAGGTCCCAGAGAAACAATCACTGGAAAACGGGTTGAGCAAAATGTCCTGTGAGCCAGGAGATAAGTGAAGTTGCCTAATACAAGCCAGGCCTTTGACATTTGTTATTTAGATTTAGAAGTTCTTTTAATGGTCAAAATATTTGCTTTTCCTTCAGATGCCTTCTAAGAGAGTTTATCTTAATGCTGAGGCTAGCTGGGGTTTCAAGTAGAGCAAAGACTAGGGTCACACAGAGCGGCCTTTTCTCAAACAGCTTTTGTGAAGGAGCAGCTGTGGTATCATTGCAAGAGGCCTGACCAGAGAGGAGGAGCTGGGCGTGAGGGCTGAATGTGGCCCTTAGCGAGCCTCTGAGTACCTCTGGGCTCTCTGATTTCCATATCCGAACGTTAAGACTGGTGGGAGAAGGGATAACTAGTGAGAGAGCTGTAATTGGTGGCTGCCTGCAGGGTGCATGCCAAAGTGTGGGTAAATTCTCATCACAAACTTTTCTAATTTAATTCTAGAGCAACCTTGTGAAGTAGGTCACAACAGAGCACTGGTTTTACAGGTGAGAGTTCAAAGGTCCACCAGAGGCAGATGGCTCCAAATCAGTCAGGTTCACATGGGCCCAGTGATTTGGAAGCCTATGCTCAATGAGAAAAATCATGGACAAATAAATAATTGCAACCTCTCAGAGTCGGTTTTTAATTAAAGTGAAATGACCTAAATACATGAACTTCAATATGCGTCTAAGTGGTTAAGGGTTATGCCATTGACATAACCCTTTTTTTTTTTTAATGTTTGAAAATTGACTTGTGTTGGGTCTTTTAACTTTCCTGCAATATGGGGCAGTTATTACTTAGCCCATGTAATAGGATTTATTAGTTTCCATTAAAATGCATTCATTTAGAATGTTTTTTAAAAACAAATAATAAAGAATTATTCTCCTAAATAAAGAATTGGCTCACCCCAATTGGATCTCCTTGCAAACCAAGGGACTTTCAAGAGTCTTCTCCAACACCACAGTTCAAAAGCATCAGTTTTTGGCACTCGGTTTTCTTTATGGTACAGCTCTCATCCCCACATGACTACTGGAACCATAGCTTTGACTGTCTGGACCTTTGTTGGTAAGGTGATGTCTCTGCTCTTTAATACACTGTCTAGGTTTGTCATAGCTCTCCTTCCAAAGAGCAAGCACCTTTTCATTTCATGGCTGCAGACACCATCCGCAGTGATTTTGGAGCCCAAGAAAATAAAATCTGTCACTGTTTCTACTTTTTCCCCATTTACTTACCATGAAGTGATGGGACCGGATGCCATGATATTAGTTTCTTGAATATTAAGTTTTAAGCCAGCTTTGGTGAGTATCAAATTATAAAGCTAGAATTTGATTATAGAATTATAAAACAACTTGAATATCATTATCTTAATTGAATTTTAAGTAAGACAGATTCAAATTTAGAAAAGTTACTAAATTTTTACAAGTCTTTCAACAAAGACAAGTGTACCTTTAATGTACTTTCTGATAGCTGACCTCATAAAGAAACTAAAAATATACTATAGAAAATGTCCTGCTGATAAGAGAGAGTCGAATCTATTTTATCTTTTGAGAGAACCCAGATAAGTTTACCACTTTAGAAAATTAACCAATATACAGACCAAGAGCTATCTGGTTTAGAGGGCAAAGCCAGTGGCCCCAGGTAATTGCTGTGTTGCTGGTTTCAGGAGCCTCTTTTGGCTTTTCCGAACCATGCTTCCAGGGGCCCAGCTGTCTCCTCATAGCCATAAGAAGAAGATAATTTAATTTAAGACTTTCTAGAATTGAGCTGCAGGAGTTGCTTGTATATTTTTGCAAACTAGTACAGCCACTATGGAGAACAGTGTGGAGATTCCTTAAAAAACTGGAAATAGAACTGTCTTATGACCCAGCAATCCCACTGCTGGGCATACACACCGAGGAAACCAGAATTGAAAGAGACACATGTACCCCAATGTTCATCACAGCACCTTTTATAATAGCCAGGACATGGAAGCAACCTAGATGTCCATCAGCAGACGAATGGATAAGAAAGCTGTGGTACAGATACACAATGGAGTATTACTCAGCCATTAAAAAGAATACATTTGAATCAGTTCTAATGAGGTGGATGAAACTGGAGCTGATTATACAGAGTGAAGTAAGCCAGAAAGAAAAACACCAATACAGTATATTAATGCATATATATGGAATTTAGAAAGATGGTAACAATAACCCTGTATGTGAGACAGCAAAAGAGACACAGATGTATAGAACAGTCTTTTGGACTCTGTGGGAGAGGGAGAGGGTGGGATGATTTGGGAGAATGGCATTGAAAGATGTATAATATCATATAAGAAA
>SJYX01019329.1:20804-64860 GCA_006410675.1 Oreotragus oreotragus | reverse complement strand
TATAGAACAGTCTTGGACTCTGTGGGAGAGGGCGAGGGTGGGATGATTTGGGAGAATGGCATTGAAAGATGTATAATATCATATAAGAAATGAATCGCCAGTCTATGTTCGATACAGGATACAGGATGCTTGGGGCTGGTGCACTGGGATGACCCAGAGGGATGGTGTGGGGAGGGATGTGGGGAGGGGGTTTCAGGATTGGGAACTCGTGTACATGTGTGGCAGATTCATGTTGATGTATGGCAAAGTCAATACAATATTGTAAAGTGAATAATAATAAAATTTAAAAAAAGACTTTATGAAGAAAAAAAGAAAAAAGAAGTGACTGAACTCAACTGAAGCCTCCGGTTTTGAATAGATCTTGAATGTTTGTACAGTACAATTGGCTTGGCCCAGGTCCTGGCCCTCTTTCTTCAGAACTGTGGGAGTGCTTTGCCTGCCTGGGTAGTTGATCAGCTTCCGTTGAGGCTCAGAGATGAGCCTGACAGTGATGGCTATCTTGTGCCATCCTGTGCTGAGATACCTACTTTCCTGCACTGGGGCTCCCAGTTATCTTTGGGAAAAGTCCATGGCAGCTACAGCGACTCTAAATCCAACTTTGAACTGATTATCCATAACGTTATGGGGGTGGCTCATCCTCTTGGCCACGCTTTATGTAATGCCTGAAGGTGAAAGTGAAAGTCACTCTGTCGTGTCCAACTCTTTGCAACCCCATGTATTGTGACCTGCCAGGCTCTTCTGTCCATGGAATTTTCCAGGTCAGAATACTGGAGTGGGTTGTCATTCCTTTCTCCAGGGGATCTTCCCAACCCAGGGATCAAACCAGGTCTCCCACATTGTAGGTGGATTCTTCACTGTCTGAGCCACCATGGAAGCCCTATTTAATGCCTGCCATACATTTATTCTAAAAGGGAAAGCTTTCCACTGGTGGGGAGCCTGCCTGGCTCTGTTCTCAGAGACACAGTTGGGCCCCTGTTTCTCCTCTTGGAAATGTCCTAATGAATTGCAGTGACCAGTCTCACCTTCTGTCTTGTTAGCTGAGAAAGTCTCAGCCTGAAAGGCTGTGAGCTCAGCAACCATTATGATTAATGGTTTCCTCCCTTCTGATGTTCCCTTACTGCTGTGGAAACATACAGAGATTCTACATGTGTTATAAACCCAACAATGCTATGTTCTAATTATTTTATGCAATCTAATGTCTTATGAAGTATGTACGTTTTCTGGTGTACTCCATCTCTTTCTGAGGGTTTGGATTACCATCTTGCCAGTATCACTTCCTTTCCACCTGAAGGACATCCTTTAATATTTATTCCTTGTAAGGCAGTGTCTTGATCAGTTCTGGATGCTACAGCAAAGAACCATAGATTGACTGGCTTATAAACATGAGGCATTTTTTTCCTCACAGTCCTGGTGGCTGGAAGTCTGAGGTCAAGGTGCCATCATGAGGTCAGGTGCTGGGGAGAGCACCTCTTCTGGGTTGAAGACTGCGTAGTTCTTTCATCTTTACATTGTAGAAGGAGGGCAAGAGATTTCTCTGGGGCCCCTTCTCTAAGGTCATTGATTTCCTTTGTGAGGGCTTGATCCTACCTAATCATTTCTAAACAATCCAGCCTCTTAGTACCATCACCTTGGGGGTTAGAATTTCAACAGATAAATTCTGGGATCACACACATAACCATTCGGCTGGCATGGAGCTCTCTCACTCTTTGGCCTCTACGCTGAAGCCTCCTCCTTTCTTTCCTCCCCACCCTTTCGTGCTCAGTTGGTCTCATGAGAGCACCTGCTGGCCACCCTGCCTTTCAAGCAGCCTTCAATCAGCTAGAGCAAGCTCTGCTCTCCATTTTCACCATCATTCAGTCCATTTATAAATCTAGACTTTCTTGTCACTGTTTTCCCTTGTGGTTTCTACTTGGGTCCTCTGCGCAGGGGTTCTCATCAGTACCCCCTCATTGTCCTGAAGAGGGAATTTGATTGGTGTGTTTGCAAGATGTACAGGCCTGGACCACAGCAATCCCATCCAGACTGGTGTGAGCTTTCCATCATCACACCCACAAACTTGAGTGTGAAACCCCCATCCCTTCAGACCTTGCGCCTCCCAAGGGGTCCGGCCTTTTGGGGACAGGGCTTTCTCTTCTTCAGGCTCATAGAGCTGCCTGCTACTGCCTTTATCTTCTCTGATTCTTATCTGCCCCAAATCTGCTTTTTGTTCTTATCTTTGGATTTTTATTACATAATCACAGATTCAGATAAATACAGTTTTATTTTTTCCAGTCTGCTATATATATTAAATGTCATATTGTATTGACAATAACTTTCTCAACAATGTTGACTCATCATGGTGTTATTGGACCTTTTTCTCTTTTAATCTCTCTCTTTCTCATATCACTGCTACCACTGAAAATCATCTAATGACTCCAAGTTAAGAAGCAGTGCTTTGAAATAAGTACTTTACTTTTTNTCCAGTCTGCTATATATATTAAATGTCATATTGTATTGACAATAACTTTCTCAACAATGTTGACTCATCATGGTGTTATTGGACCTTTTTCTCTTTTAATCTCTCTCTTTCTCATATCACTGCTACCACTGAAAATCATCTAATGACTCCAAGTTAAGAAGCAGTGCTTTGAAATAAGTACTTTACTTTTTGTTATGCCATCTTATTAATATTTTTGAACTTTGAAATATATTTATTAGCTAATACTTAAGGATCTCAAATACTGTCTTGTGAGATTAGTTCTGCAGTTTTTCTTTACTGATCTATTTTAATTATACTTTCATGTTGCAGATAGGCATCCTTGGTAAAACAAATATGGTGCTTTTTTCATCTTTTTATATATTCTGGAGGGTTTTAATGTTTCTTGAAAATATGAAAAATTTAATGAATTAAACTCTTTGTGACTATAATCTCTTTGAAAGTCAGAGATTTCTTCCAAGAGTCTCATTTTAGCTTTGCTTGTTATTTCTTCTCATTTATTGAGGACCACCTACTTTACAGATTATAGAACTAATAAGAATAGTAAGGAAGCCCATGGTGTGATTTCTATGCTTGTGGGGCACCTGAGTCTATTACTAGCCCTACAAGGCAGATATCTGCTAATGCTGCAGAAGGGAAAACTGAGGCTCAGAGAGTTTTGCTGACTTAGCTCCATCCCCACAGGACAGTAGAGAAAGAACTCTGCCTTGAACCTGAATCTTTGCAAATCATGTTCTCTTATTTCTCCTGCAGCAAGTCCAAGTCTGGTGACTACTGTTTATATTAATTATTATTTCTTCCAAGTTGTTAAAGGAAATAGCTCAAAGAACAGTACATTCCTGACCATCACGAAGTTTCCTCTGAGCCCTCGCTCAGCTGTGCAGAATGTTTCCCTGCCGTTGCCACAAGCCAATGCAGCTCACAGGAGCGGCAGCCAGGCTGGTTCCCGTGTGAACGGTCTGGTTCTGGTTTAGGTCGGCCAGTCTAAGTCCTCCCAAGCATTTGTTGTGTCTGAGGTGTCAAAACCAGGTGGCCCATTTCCCAGATATGTTGTTGGCAATTCCCAACATTCCTCTCTGAAGTCAAAAGTTCTGTCTGTAGCTTTTTCTGGATTTCTTCTCACTGGCATTTTTCACATTGTTCTAGTTTTTGTTCGCCATAGAAAACTACTGTTGTCAAATAGCCAACAGCCCTTCCTACTGGGTTGACTCAGACTCAGCCAGGTAAAACAATGTCTTCTCATTGCCCATTGCTGTCAACCACAGATTGGGTTGCCTGGAAAGGCAAAAAGAACTTATCAAATTTTGATGGGGTCCCATGTGTGTCCATGTCAACCATCAGAGGCCCTAGAGGGGGGATCCTTACCAGGGAGTCTTCTCCCCTGTTTCTCATGCTATCCAGTTCCACACATCAGAGACCTCTGTGTATTGAAACCAGAAATTTTTTAAGGGAAACTAGAATCTCTCTCAGTTTCCTCTGCAATCTGTCCATATACCATGAGAATGAATTCTAACACATATCTCCTTACATAAATAGATATCTTTGACATTTCTTTGTTCAACTTCATTGACATATATGTAATCTACCAACTGTTGCACATATTTACTGTACGCTTTTTGATGTGTTTGTTTGGACATTGTCTGTGCCCCGGGTACTATCACCATGAAGTGAGAGACACATCCATCTCCTCCATGAGATTTCTTGTGTCCCCTTGCCTTTATTTTTATTGTTAAGAACACTTGGCATGAGATCTACCCTCTTCACCAGTTTTTTTTTTTTTATTCTTAAATTTTTTATTTATTTATTTATTTTTTTACACGAACTCTCAAACATGAACCCCCCTCCCACCTCCCACCCCACATCTTCCCTCCAGATCATCCCCATACACCAGCCCCAAGCATCCTGCATCCTGCATTGAACATAGACTGGTGATTCATTTCTTACATGATAGTATACATATTTCAATGCTATTCTCCCAAATCATCCCTCCCTCTCCCTCTCCCTCTCCTTCTCCCTCAGAGTCCATAAGTCCGCTCTACACATCTGTATCTCTTTTGCTGTCTTGCATGCAGGGTCCTCATTACCATCTTTCTAAATTCCATATATATGTGTTAGTATACTGTATTGGTGTTTTTCTTTCTGGCTTACTTCACTCTGTATAATTGGTTCCAGTTTCATCCATCTTATTAGAACTGATTCAAATGTATTCTTTTTAATGGCTGAGTAATACTCCATTGTGTATATATACCACAGCTTTCTTATCCATTCATCCGCTGATGGACATCTAGGTTGTTTCCATGTCCTGGCTATTATAAACAGTGCTGCAATGAACATTGGGGTACATGTGTCTCTTTCTATTCTGGTTTCCTCGGTGTGTATGCCCAGCAGTGGGATTGCTGGGTCATAAGGCAGTTCTATTTGCAATTTCTTAAGGAATCTCCACACTGTTCTCCATAGTGGCTGTACTAGTTTGCATTCCCACCAACAGTGTAAAAGGGTTCCCTTTTCTCCACACCCTCTCCAGCATTTATTGCTTGCAGACTTTTGGATCGCAGCCATTCTGACTGGTGTGAAGTGGTATCTCATTGTGGTCTTGATTTGCATTTCTCTGATAATGAGTGACGTTGAGCATCTTTTCATGTGTTTGTTAGCCATCCGTATGTCTTCTTTGGAGAAATGTCTATTTAGTTCTTTGGCCCATTTTTTGATTGGGTCGTTTATTTTTCTGGAATTGAGCTGTATAAGTTGCTTGTATATTTTTGAGATTAGTTGTTTGTCAGTTGCTTCATTTGCTATTATTTTCTCCCATTCAGAGGGTTGTCTTTTCACCTTGCTTATAGTTTCCTTTGTTGTGCAGAAGCTTTTAATTTTAATTAGATCCCATTTGTTTATATTTGCTTTTATTTCCAGTATTCTGGGAGGCGGATCATTGAGGATCCTGCTGTGATTTATGTCGGAGAGTGTTTTGCCTATGTTCTCCTCTAGGAGTTTTATAGTTTCTGGTCTTACATTTAGATCTTTAATCCATTTTGAGTTTATTTTTGTGTGTGGTGTTAGAAAGTGATCTAGTTTCATTCTTTTACAAGTGGTTGACCAGTTTTCCCAGCACCACTTGTTAAAGAGATTGTCTTTACTCCATTGTATATTCTTGCCTCCTTTGTCAAAGATAAGGTGTCCATATGTGTGTGGATTTATCTCTGGGCTTTCTATTTTGTTCCATTGATCTATATTTCTGTCTTTGTGCCAGTACCACACTGTCTTGATGACTGTGGCTTTGTAGTAGAGCCTGAAGTCAGGTAAGTTGATTCCTCCAGTTCCATTCTTCTTTCTCAAAATTGCTTTGGCTATTCGAGGTTTTTTGTATTTCCATACAAATCTTGAAATTATTTGTTCTAGTTCTGTGAAAAATACCACTGGTAGCTTGATAGGGATTGCATTGAATCTGTAGATTGCTTTGGGTAATATATTCATTTTCACTATATTGATTCTTCCAATCCATGAACATGGTATATTTCTCCATCTATTAGTGTCCTCTTTGATTTCTTTCATCAGTGTTTTATAGTTTTCTATATATAAGTCTTTAGTTTCTTTAGGTAGATATATTCCTAAGTATTTTATTCTTTTTGTTGCAATGGACTTCACCAGTTTTTAAGTGTACAATACTAAATGGCTAAGTACAGGTGCTGTGGTGCTTAGCAGGTCTCTAGAATCTATTCATTTCCAGTAATGGTAACTTTATACTCACTGAACACCTCCCCATGTTCCCCTCCCCCCAGCCCGTGACAACCACCAATCTACTCTCTACTTCTATGGGTGTGACAATTTTAGATTCCTCATGTAAGTGGAATCAAGCAATATTTGTCTTTATTTCACTTGGTGCTATGTCCTTCAGACTCATCCATGATGTTGCAAATGATAGGTTTTCCCTCTTGTTGAAGGCTGAATGATATTCCAGTGTGTGTATCTATATATATCTATTCATGCTATCTCCCACTTTATCCTTTCGCCTGTCAGTGGACATTTGGCTTGTTTTTACACCTTGGCTAGTGTGAATGGTGCCGCAGTGAACATAGGAGTGCAGATTTCTCTTCAAGATCCTGCTTTCAGTTCTTTTGGATAAATACCCAGGAGCCGAAAGGGCAGAGGACTTGAAACCACGTGATCTGGGATCTGGTTGCTGATCAGCTGCACTTGGCTCATGACCGTGGGAGGGCCCTGTGAGGTCCTTGAGCACTGGCTTATTCACAAGGGCGCTGTGTCTGCCACTCAGCAGGCTTTCACCAGATCCCAGGTGATGGATGAAACAGTCTATTTCATGCAGCGCTTACTAAAACCACAAGAAACAAAACCTGCAGCAGCCTCTGGGAGGAGCCTCTGAGGTGCCAAGGCTCACCTGGAGAAGTAGGAGGAGCAGGACAGGATGCTGGGGGTGGAACATGGGCTGCTCCTCAAGCCCTTATCCTGTTCCTCCTTTATATCAATGTGAACACCAGAGCATGACTACTGGCATGTTCCTTTAAATAATTTTTTTTTATTTTTATATAAATTTATTTTTAATTGGAGGATACAATATTGTATTGGTTTCTGCCATATATCAACATGAATCAACCATAGGTATATGTATGTCCCCTCCCTCTGGAACCTCCCTCCCACCTCTCATCCCATCCCACACCTCTAGGTTATCATAGAGGACAGGATTTGAACTCCCTGAAGCATACAGGAAATTCTCACTGACCACCTGTTTTACATATGGTAATGTATATGTTTCAATGCTTCTCTCTCATTTCGTCCCACCCTCTCCTTCCCCCTCGGTGCCCACAAGTCTGTTCTCTATTCTGTCTCTCCATTGCTGCCCTGCAAATAGCTTCATTAGTACTATCTTTCTAGATTCCATATATATGCATTAATACATGGTATTTGTTTTTCTCTTTCTGACTTACTTCATTGTGTATAATAGGTCTAGCTTCTGCCTCACTCATGAGAGGTCCCTTTCGGGTGGCTCCATGTAGCAACCCTGCACAGAGGCGCTGAATATGCTTCCTCTTTCCATGGTCCTTATCTTCAGATTGTTGGAGGGTTAGCTACATTACACAGCATGGTTTCATGAAAAATTTTCAGCTCAGTCACACTTGGGGTTTGAGTCAACATCTTCAGGAGGTGAAAAATGACCACATTTACTCACCAAACAAAACAACTCAAGTGCAGCTTCTACTGATGTTTTATAAAGCATAGTATTTTGTTTCTTTCTTAGGAAGTTCCTGTAATTCTTAAAACATTTTGGAAACTTTATGGTTCACTTCTTGTTATTTTGTTGTGTCCTGGATACAGTTTATGTGTGGAGTGTAAACTCAATTGTACACTTCAGTTTATTGCTGTGTGAACAAAGACTCTATTGCTGATATGAGAGCTGGTTGGCAATCCATTTAGACAGAATTACACGGACTGGGTGCTATGAGGTGCTTGTGCCCAGGGGTTCTCTCTTCCCATCTGGCTCATGACACGGGCTTTCACTAATTTCGGTTATGTCTACAAAAAAGGATGATGTCTAACTGAGTTTTCTTATTTCCCAGACAACCTAGAAAAAAAATAAAACATGTAAGTATGTTTTTAAAGAGTCTGAAAGTGCAGCTTTTTCTCATATTAGTTTTTCCTAGGTTAATTTATTCTATATTGAAAGTTAATGAAAGTCAAGATATTTTGCTTCTAGGTGAGCATCCGAATATTTTAAGAATATTTCATTTGATTATCTGCTTGCTATTTATTGATCCTACTGTAGTGATCTCCTCTGGACAAAACTGTGTGCATTGAGGAGCACAAAATGTGAAGCAGCCTCTGGTCTGCCCCTGTTTGGCAGCTAGTGATACCGAAATCACCCCACTTCTTAGCCTGTTTTGAAATGTAAGTAACAGAAGAGTTACTTCTGTTACTTGCAACCCAGATAGCATGTTAAAAAGCAGAGACTTTACTTTGCCAACAAAGGTCCGTCTAGTCAAAGCTATGGTTTTAGTCATGTATAAATGTGCGAGTTGGACTGTAAAGAAAGCTGAGGCCAAAGAATTGATGCTTTTGAATTGTGGTGTTGGAGAAGACTTTTGAGAGTCCCTTGGACTGCAAGGAGATCCAGCCAGTCCATCCCAAAGGAAATCAGTCCTGGGTGTTCATTGGAAGGACTGATACTGAAGCTGAAACTCCAATACTCTGGCCACCTGATGCGAAGAACTGACTCATTTGAAAAAACCCTGAGGCTGGAAAAGATTGAAGGCAGGAGGAAAAGGGGATGACAGAGGATGAGATGATTAAATAGCATCACTGACCCTACAGACATGAGTTTGAACAAGTTCCAGGAGTTGGTGATGGACAGGGAAGCCCAGAATGTTGCAGTTCATGGGGTCGCAGAGTTGGACATGACTGAGTGACTGGACTGAGCTGAACTGAAGAGTTGGCTGTGGGCTGAGTGTTTTGGGACCTCTGTTTTTCTCAGAAGTACCAGGACAGTACACTTGGGGTGGGGGTGTGCAGAAGCTCCTCTTTCAGTAGCTGAAACCCTGCTAGAATAGTGGTTACCAACATAGTGTTGAAGCCTGTTGGATGACAGGGCTGAATCCTGGGTCAACCCCTTACTAGATGTGGGTTGTATGCCTGCTAACCTCTCTTTCTCTCAGGTTCCCTATCTGTGCAGAGCCCTGTGCAGTTTCCATGAGGTGGGAGACAATTTCACACCACAAACACTCCATGTATTAGATATCCCAGCTCTGGGCCCCTTCTTGCTGCCTGAGACACAGACAGGGGTGTTCTCCACACTTGGGGCTCAGCTCCTGTCAGGTAACAAATGCTGTGTATGGCAGAGTGAGTGTCCAGAAGACTTCTCCTGGGATCTGGCATTGCTTTTTGGAATTCTCCCTGAAATTTTTCTGAATTTTTCAGAAAACCCTCAAATTTGCTAAAGCATCATTTTCAAATTAACAAAGTTATTAAGCATCTATTGTGATGCCTGACCCAAAGTCCTATGATCAATGCTAAACCCCAAAAACACCTGGACAAAACACTGACACATTTCTAACCCTCTCTTACCTAATGCATTAAAAAACTTAACATGAATAAACATATTGCTTTCATGTAGGAATGTTCTAGAAAGGGAGAGTAAGCTGGAGAGAAAACATAGAAGAGATAGAAGAGGAAAAGGATGACAGGTGCGGAAAAGCCAGGTATTCTCTTTACTTGTGAGACACATGTATATAGTGAGCTACGTAATAGGATGCACGTGTTGGATTTCAAAGACACCTAGGACTCAAATTCCTAGACAAGAATGTCTCAATGGTGAGAGCCACCTGTTGCTTCTGGAAATACTAAAGTTCACATATCATCCAGGTGGATGGATGAACATCATCAGGCCAGGATTTGGGTGTAAAAGGGAAATGGATTTCATAAGAAAGGTTTAATATTGAAAAGAAAAAAGGAGAAGATGTAGACAATGGCCAGTTTCAAGAAGGAAGAGAGATAAGAAGTCATGATATTTGGACTCTGGATCTGGACACGATGTCAGAATGGGGAATCTGGATCAACCTTCCCTCCAAGGACTAGTGAAAAGCTATGCAAAATATTTAGCAAGAATTCTCTGGCTATTGAGTGGAGAATGGATTCAGGGAGCTAATCATGTATATACTTTATCAGGCCAACCAAGAAATAATAATCATCTAAACCATAAAGTTAGCAATGAAAATAAATATTTCCTTGGAATAGTTGGAAGGATTTGATGATACTGAACAGAATCACTCCTAGTTTTTAATGTTGATCAAATAGTTGGATGGTGGGTACTTTTAATGGGGAGGAGAAGATTTGAGAAGGTCAAGTTTGGACATGTGTATGCTGAGATGCCTATGACATATCCAAGGTGGATAACAGACAGTTGGACATCATGTTTGTTTGCTAGGGTTGTCATAACCAATACTGCAGCCTGAGGGCTTTAAACAATATCAATTCATTTTTTCACAGTTCTGGAGGCTGGAAGCCTGAGATCAAGGTGTCAGCAGGTTTGGTTTCTTCCAAGGCTTTGGCTTGAGATAGCAGCCTCTTGCTGTGTCCTTGCATGGTTTTTCTTCTGCATGCACCCATCCCTGGCACCCTCTGTGTACCAGTCTTCTCTTCTTAATAAGGACACCAGTCAGATTGGATTAGGCCCGTTCAAACCACCTCATTTTAACTTAATCCCCTCTAAAAGGCCCTATATTCAAGATTTAACTTACTAGGGATAAGGACTTCAACATATGAATTTTAGGGATAGTGCATAATTTAGTCAGTAATAGACACTGAGGCAGGAAATGAAGTTTTGGCTGGAGATATAAATCTGGGGTGGAATTTAAAGTCATGAGAAAGAGTACAATGAATGGGAAAGAGGGAGAGGGAGAGAGAAAGAGGGGAAGAAGAAAAGGAGGAAGGAAAGGAGACTGAGAAGGAAGAAAAGAAGAGAATTAAAAGCTCCAAGAGCTCATTTATTTCTTGGAGCATAATTGTGATCTTTATGAACATTATTCATGATCTTTATCCCTGACAGCTAAACTCAGAGCCAGCAGAAGAGCAACCAGGGCTATGCACTGAAGACCAGTGGATGCTGTGCCGTCAGAATTCAAGAGAATGTTATGCGCAGAGAAAGTGACATTGGACGCCTGTGCTAAATTCTGCCGAAAGGTTTAGTGAATTTGTCTGAAAGGTCACCGGGAAAAGAGACCCTCTCATCTGAAAAGACAGAAGAGACTAGCAAAGAATGCGCTGTTGGATGCTTCTAGACGTCCTCATCTGGAGAGGCAAAGAACGCGCTGTGGGATGCTTCTAGACATTGTCATCTAGAGAGGCAAAAGAGACTAGAAGGAACCAAACTGTTGATAGGGAATGCATTTCAGAGACTGATTCTTGGAGGGGCTAAGTGACATTGGACGCCTGTGCTAAATTCTGCCGAAAGGTTTAGTGAATTTGTCTGAAAGGTCACCGGGAAAGAGACCCTCTCATCTGAAAAGACAGAAGAGACTAGCAAAGAATGCGCTGTGGGATGCTTCTGGACGTTCTCATCTGGAGAGGCAAAGAACACGCTGTGGGATGCTTCTAGACATTGTCATCTAGAGAGGCAAAAGAGACTAGAGGGAACCAAACTGTTGATAGGGAATGCATTTCAGAGACTGATTCTTGGAGGGGCTGTTTTCTGAGCGGGAAGGGAACCTAAACCACTCACTAAACTGGGAAGGAAATTCGAGATGGAAAAAACAAGGAGGCAGCTTCACAAAGTGCAATTATGAAGTGTATCGTGGGTAACTCCCATGCAGGTAGGTTTGGTGGGTGATGACCCAGAGGCACTCACAGCTGCACGCTGGACCTGAAGAGGATGCAGGCGGACTTGGGGGGGCTGCCGCCAAGGATAAGATCCGACCACTGGGGCAGCACTGACTAGAACCACGGTTTTCTCTCCCCTGACGTCTTATGACCATTGTTTCTCGTGGACCATTGATCATCTGTGTCAGCAAGAGGCACTATTCCAACCTCTCTGGCTCAGGTGCCTTCACTGTGAGGGGCTAAAACTCAGTCACGTCGGGGCAGGGAGCAATAGATCCACCTTTGAAGGATCTGACAAAATTGGGCCATGAAGGAGGGGGAGTTCCTTGTTCAAGCGCTCAATGGTAGGCCAAGTTCAGGGCCTGCGGGAGGAGGGAAGCCTCACTGAAAACTGGTCAAGTTGGTGGGCATTTGTCCAGATTGGTCAGCGGGAGTTTGGGCTCTCTGGTCTGGTCCTAGGGGAACAGGAGGCATTGTGAGCCTGATCCAAGTTGTATTAGGCCTTCACAGCACGCCACTTCCCAGGATACAAATGTGGGGGCATTTCGGGACCTTTTGCTTCCCAGGAGCACAGACTCAGGTGAAGGTCCACACTGTCACTTTCTCCTTGCATCAACCATCTACTGTATCTCAGATTATTGTTATTGATATTGACTGTTCCATTGTTTTTTTTTTTTTTTCCTCATCTACTGGGGAAGGCAGTGGCACCCCACCCCAGTACTCTTGCCTGGAAAATCCAATGGACAGGGTAGCCTGGTGGGCTGCAGTCCATGGGGTCGCTAACAGTCGGACAGACTGAGCGACTTCACTTTCACTTTTCTCTTTCATGCATTGGAGAAGGGAATGGCAACCCACTCCAGTATTCTTGCCTGGAGGATCTCAGGGACGGGGGAGCCTGGTGGGCTGCCGTCTATGGGGTCACACAGAGTCGGACACGACTGAAGTGACTTAGCAGCAATGGGCTGCAGTCCATGGGGTCGCTAACAGTCGGACAGACTGAGCAACTTCACTTTCACTTTTCTCTTTCATGCATTGGAGAAGGGAATGGCAACCCACTCCAGTATTCTTGCCTGGAGGATCTCAGGGACGGGGGAGCCTGGTGGGCTGCCGTCTATGGGGTCACACAGAGTCGGACACGACTGAAGTGACTTAGCAGCAGCAGCAGCACTGTCCTAAGGAGAAAGAATGTAGCTCTCCACTTCAGACAAATGTATGTGTGCATTTCAAACCTGTCTGTTAGCCACCTCTGGTCCAGGGGAAAATGCTTCACTCTGCCTGTGTGTCCTGGCTTGGAAAGTCTCCTTGTCCCACTGTATAAATCACCATCCCTTAAGATATAGGACAGCAGGGGGAATGCTCTTAGGGTTACCTGACAAGCATCTAGCCAGGAAGCCTCCTTTCCACTACTGAGTTTCCCAGTGACCCTGCCTGGAAACCGCTCCACCCCTCAGGCAGCAACATTGGGAACCAGCAGAAACATGGAAACATCAGATAAATTATGCAGCCCAAAATAATATGGAAAGACTTCGATTGAATTGTCAGTGGGACCACAGTCTACAGCAAACCAAGGCCACCACATCAAATGTAAACGGGGTGACTGGCTGCTGAAATAGAGACTGACATAGGACCCAGGGTCTCCTAATATCATAGACCAATGTCCAGAATACAACTGAAAACCTCCTATTATGCTGAGAGCCAAAAAAGCATAACTGAATGAGAAAAAACCCAGTCACCTAACGCCAAGACCAAGATGAATCAGATGTTGAAATTATCTGAGAATTTTAAGGCAGACAACATGAAAATGTTTCAATGATCAATTAAACATCCTCTTGAAAAAAAGGTAGAAAATATCAGCAAAGAAATAGAAATTAAGAAAAAAGAACCAAATGGAAATTATGTAAACAAAAATACTGCATCAAAACAAAAATAAGCTTGTAAAATGGGCTCAATAGTAGAGTGGAGAGTGGAGATGACAGAAAATGAAACCAATGAACAGGAAGAGGGATGAGTAAATAAGAGTTTACCAAACTGAAAAAACACAAGGAAGATGGAAAAAGAACAGTTTCAGAGACCTTTGCATGATAACCAGAGATCTAATGTTGGTACAGAGTCCCAGAAAAAGAAGAGAAAGAGAATGAAGCTGAAAGCATATTTTAAAAATGACTGAAAACGAAAATTTGTTAAAATGCACAAGTGTGCAGATTCAAGTGGCTGAGAAAAAAGCAAATGGGAGGAGCCCAAACATGTCCATGCCAAAAAAATATCACCGTGAAATTCTGTAAACTGAAGACAAAGGAAACATCTTACAGGCAGCCGGAAAAATTTTGCTTTACCCATAGGAGGACACCAATCTGAATAATAGTTGATTTCTGAGTTGAAATCAGGAAGCCAAAATAAAGTAGCTTTCCTGGTGGCTCAGCGGTTAAAGCGTCTGCCTCCAATGCGGGAGACCTGGGTTCGATCCCTGGGTCGGGAAGATCCCCTGGAGAAGGAAATGGCAATCCACTCCAGTATTCTTGCCTGGAGAATCCCATGGACGGAGAAGCCTAATAGGTTACAGTCCACGGGATCGCAAAGAGTCGGACACGACTGAGCGACTTCACCTCACCTCAAAAGAAAATAATTGTCATCTATGAATTCTCTTTATTTAAACTTTATTTATTTATTTTTAACTGTGCTAGATCATCATTGCTGTATGTGGATTTTATCTAGTTGAGGTAAGCAGGTTAGTGATGTTGAACATCTTTTCCTGTGCTTTTTGGCCATCTGTATATCGTCTGTGGAGAAATGTCTGTTTAGATCTTCTACCATTTTTGATTGGGTTATTAGGTGTTTGTTTTTTTTTTTTTTTATATTGAGCTACATGAGTGTTTGTAAGTTTTAGAGGTTAATTCCTTGTTGGTTGCTTCATTTGCAAATATTTTCTCCCATTCTGAGGGTTGTCTGTTCATTTTGCTTGTGGTTTCCTTTGCTGTGCGAAAGCTTTTAGGTTTAATTAGATCCCATTTGTTTATTTTTGTTTTTATTTTCATTACTCCAGGAGGTGGGTCAAAAAAGATATTTATATAAAAAAGTGTCTGCCTACATTTTCCTCTAAGAATTTTATAGTGTTCAGGCTTACATTTAGATCATTAATCCTTTTTGAGTTTATTTTTGTGTATGTTGTTAGGGAGTGTTCTACTTTCACTCCTTTACACGTGGCTGTCTAGCTTTCCCAGCACCATTATTGAAGAGACTCTCTTTTTTCCACTGTGTATTCTTGCCGCCCTTGTTATAGATTAAGTGAACACTGTACATGGTTTATCTCTCGGCTTTCTATTCTGTTCCATTGATCTATATTTCTGTTTTTGTGCCAGGACTATGCTGTTTGATTACTGGAGCTTTGGTCGTATAGTTTGAAGTTAGGGTGCCTGATTCCTCCAGTTCTATTTTTCTTTCTTAAGGTTGTTTTGGCTATTCAGGGTCTTTTGTCCTTCTATATAGATCGTAAAATTTTTTGTTCTAATTCAGTGGAAAATGCCATTCGTAATTTGAAGGGGATCACATTGAATCTGTACATTGCTTTGGGTAGTATAGTTATTTTCACAATCTTGATCTTCCAATCCAAGAATATGATATCTCTTTCCATGTGTGTGTCCATTTCTTTCATCAGGATCTTACAGTTTTCTGAGTACAGTTCTTTTGCTTCCTTGGTAGGTTTATTCCTAGGTATTTTATTCTTTTTGATGTGATGGTAAATGAGATTGTTCCCTTAATTTCTCCTTCTGATCTTTCACTGTTAGTGTATAAGAATGCAGGAGATTTCCATGTATTAATTTTGTATCCTACTAATTTACCAAATTCATTGATGAACCCTAGCTAGTTTTCTGGTAGCATCTTTTTCTAGAATTTTCTATGTATAGTATCATGTCATCTGTAATAGTTTTGCTCCTTTCCCAATTTGTATTACTTTTATTTCTTTTTCTTCTCTGATTGCCATGGTTAGGACTTCCAAGCCTATCTTGAATAATAGTGGCAAGAATGAACATCTTTGTCTTATTCCTGATCTTAGAGGAAAATTTTTCAGTTTTTCACCATTGAGAATGATGTTTGCTGTGGGTCTTATATATGGCCTTTATTATGTTGAGGTAGGTTCCCTCTACATGCACTTTTTGGAGCATTTTCATCATAAATGGGTGTTGAATTTTGTCAAAGCTTTTTCTGCATCTATTGAGATGATTATATGGTTTTTATTCTTCAATTTGCTCATGAAAGAAATCAAGGAAGGCCTAACTAAATGGAAGACATACCATGTTCATGAACCAAAAATCCAACCTAGTAAATATGTCACATCAGCTTCCCCCAAACTGATCTATAGGTAGAATGCAATTCCTATCAGTATTCCAGCAAGAGTTTTGTAGATATAGACAATATTATTTTAAAATTTATATTGAAAGACACAGGTCTTAGAATAAACCATTCTTGACAAATCACAATAAAGAGATTGGATTCACTTTATCCAATGCTTGAAAGTGAAAGTCACTCAATCGTGTCCTAACTCTTTTCAACCCAGGCTGGAATACTGGAGTGGGTAGACGTTCTCTTCTCCAGGGGATCTTCCCAACTCAGGGATTGAACCCAGGTCTCCTGCATTTCAGGTGGGTTCTTTACCAGCTGAACCACCAGAAGCCCAAGAATACTGGAGTGGGTAGCCTATCCATTTTCCAGCGGATCATCCCAACCCAGAAATTGAACTGGGGTCTTCTGCATTGCAGGTGGATTCTTCACCAGCTGAGCCACCAGGGAAGTCCAACATGTGAAGGTAGAGGCATTGGGGATTGAATCCAGGGCCTCATGCATACTAAGCATGTACTCTACTACTGAGTGATACCCCTAATCAGTGCTTAGTCTCACTATATAGCTATAGCAGTCAAGACAGTTTGGTATTGCTGGAGGGAGGGACTCTTAGATCACTGGGTCAGAAAGCAGGATTCCAAAATAGATCAACACAAATATAATTAATTGATTTCTGACAAAGATGCAAAAACCAGTTTAATCAAAGACGGATAGATGTTTCCAGAAACTATTTTGGTATATTTGAACATCTGTAGGCAAAAAGAATGAACTTCAGTGTAAACTTTGCACCTTACACAAACAGAACAAAAACTGAAAATGGATCATGGGGTTAACAGCAAACATTGTTATAATGTTTCTATAAAAGTAGAGAAAAGGTCTTCAGGATTCAGGTCTATGCAGAATTCTTAGACACTAAAATCATGATCCATAGAAGTGAAAAATGACATATATGACCTAATCAAAATTTAAAACTTTTGCTCCGTGGAAACTCTAATGAACAAGATGAAGAGGTAAACTAAAGAGCGAAGAAAACATTTGAAAATCACATATTCAATGAAGGATTGGTTTCTAAAATATGTAAAGAGCTTTCTAAACTTAATAATAAAAGTCAAATAATTCAATTAGAAAATTAGCAAAAGATGTGAAGAAACATTTCACTGAAGAGAATACACAAATGGCAAATGAAAAGTATTCAGCATCATTAGCTGTCAAAAACATGAATATTAAAACCACAATAGGATATCAGTACATATCTATTATAATGGTTGAAATTAAAAAAAAATAGTGATATACCAAACACTGGTGAGGAGAACAGATCACTCCTCTATTGCTGCTGCTACTGCTAAGTCACTTCAGTCGTGTCTGACTCTGTGTGACCCCATTGACTGCAGACACCCAGGTTCCTCCATCCATGAGATTTTCCAGGCAAGAGTACTGGAGTGGGTTGCCATTGCCTTCTCCTATTGCTGCTAGTAAATGTTTAAAGATACAGCCACCCTGGAAAATAGCTAGGCATTTCCTTATAAAACAAAACATGCAAATACTAAGTGACCCAGCAGCTACTCATTTGGGCATTTATCCCAGAGCAGTAGACACTCAGGTTCACACAAAAACCCTATGTATAAATGCTTATAGCTCTGTTCTTAACAGTCCAAACCCATAGCTATTGCTATGAGCCACCTGATAGAACAGGTAATATTCATGAACTCAAAGGTAGAAATGAGGCTGAGACTTAGGCATGAGTCAAGCATTATGCTGAGAGGGAATGAAAAATGAAGCTAACTAGAAGACCAAGAAAGAAGGTGCTGTGTATCAGGAATAGGAACAGCAGGGACAGGAGCAGGGCAACCAGGCAGCAAAAGCAAGGTTGAGCAGATTTCCACGAATGCGTAGTTGCCAGGACTCCAGGCGGGTACTGCTCCAGCAACGGGATCAGCTGGACACCTGAGAGGTCCTTCAGCCTCTCCCTCGGAGAGAGCCCACACAGTCCCTGTGCTGCGGACAGCCCCAGCTTTCTTTCTGTGGCCACAGTGCAGTGGTGAGCGCACCTCTTTGGAGGCTCCAGAGGGCAGCATCGCATTCTTGCCTTCCGTGACCTGGCAGTTGGTGGGCTGCTCTTATCTCTGGGTCTTTGCTGTTTCTTGTTTCCTAGTACAGCTTTATCCTGGATCTTTTATTATTCATCCTACTGTGTTTCTCAATCTGCAAAAGAGACAGACGGAAACTGTTACAAGGGTTTTATAAAAAGAAATGTGTCCTTGAAAATCCGGGCTGGGTTAGCCTTGAAAAAGCCAGATATTTATGAAATGGAGTGTATGGAAGTTTCCTACACACAGAAGGAAACCAATCATTTGAGCGTTGCTGCCCCTAGAACAGAACACAGCAACTGAGGCTCAAGGTGGGCTTAGTGCATCGTAAGGAAGGGTTTCCTTGACCAGAACTCATGATAACAGGGCACCAAGGGGGTCTTGCCAACTCATTTCTCTGGATCTCTTTTATAAGGCAGACTTATCTACTGCCTCTGAGGCTTTGCCAAAATAGGGTGACCACCACAATGATCTCTCAAGGATTCCTTGTGTTCTCTTAACATCTAATTAGCATTTTTATGTACTGTCCTGGGGTTCAGTCCAGAAAGCCAAACAAATCATTTGCTAACGACCTTGTTGAGGTTCCCCTGCGAAAATGAGTGTAAATATCTTGTTAATCTTTCAGCCAGGAGTTCCTATCAGTTCAGCTTGAGCTCAGCCAGGAAATTACAGCTTTCTGGATGCACACAGACTGAGCACGGG
Source organism: Oreotragus oreotragus (assembly GCA_006410675.1). Lineage (NCBI taxonomy): Eukaryota > Metazoa > Chordata > Mammalia > Artiodactyla > Bovidae > Oreotragus > Oreotragus oreotragus. Next base: position 45,939 of record SJYX01019329.1, on the reverse strand, counting down.
AAACTTTAAATAATCCTTTAGGGGCACAGAGGGACAACCTTACTTGGTCTCTGAGTGTATTTTGAAACTCTTATTTCTTTTGCGAATTGCTTTCATGGAAGATGAGCCCCTTTACATATTTTTTTGGTAAAGGACACTGGGCGTTTCCTCAGGACAAGCTGTGGCCACAAGCACAGAGGACAAGGAAGCTGGCAGGCTCCTCCTAACCTCTTCTTAGAGCAAGCTTGGGCTCCGGTCTCTCAAAGTCCAGCCCCTTTAGTATGACTGACAAATTTTCTGCCCACAGTTTCTAACTGTTTCTCACCTAGTCTCTCCCTCTCTCTCTGTTATAGTTATTTATTTATTTATTTTGCTTTTCGTTGTGTTTGGTCTTCTTTCCTGCATGCAGGCTTTCTCTGACTGTGGTGGGCGGGGGCTCCCCTTTGTTGAGGTGCACAGGCTTCTCACTGTGATGCCTTCTCTAGTTTTGGAGCACAGGCTGTGAGCGCACAGGCTTCAGTAGCTGCAGCACGCGGGCTCAGTAGTTGTAGCACGCGGGCTCAGTAATTGCAGCACGCAGGCTTAGCTGCCCTGTGGCGTGTGGAATCTTCCCAGTCCAGGAAATAAACCCATGGCCCCTGCCTTGGCAGGTGAATTCTTATCCACTGTGCCACCAAAGAAGTCCTATTTCTCACCTAACCTCTTAAAGCTAAGTTCATATTGTTAAAAGAAATGCTCACATATTGAGGAAAGAGGTTGTCATCTTGACTTACTCTTGGGTTACCTTGAATTTTATACTAACTAGAACAGCCTGTGTGTGGCCTATCAAACATACATTGTACATCTGCTTTAATTATTAGAGAAGAGGGAGGTATTGATCAGAAAGAATGTTCATGTTAAAAGTAAAAACTGGAGACTCCCTTCCTGCGGTGCCAATAATGGTCCTCCTTTGATGATAAGACTTCCTTCTGAGGTGCCAAGGCCATACTGACCCACCGTGTACATAATGATCTGTGTTTCTGAAACCTCGAAGAGATGTACCCTTGACTTATGTGATGTTTTTTTGACTTGACAAGACAGAAAACTCCTGAAAATAATGCTTCTCCAGAGCAGTTTCTCAGAGTTGCCTGGGAAGGTGTCTCCTGGGCTGTCATCCTAAGTCTGGGTCAAATAAAACTCTTTTCTATTCCTATTATAGATTGCTTATTGATTAATGTTGTCAACTTTACTGGGTGCTTCTTGAGGATCCTGGATGCTGAGCTCCTTGCCCTGAAAGGGACTGGTTCCTGTGGAAGATGGAAATCCACACAGCTTTGCTGAGACCCAGCTCCTCCCAGGTTAGTTCATGACGGAAGAACCAACTCTCTTCCAGAGTCACTGTAAGAATTACTTATTAAACATTTACTTTATTACAATGTAAGCATTGTGAGCATACAGTAGTAAAAACACAGGCATGCCCCTCCCCTTCTGCAAGCTGAATAGTCCACTGAGGCTCTCTGTGCTTCTGACTGTGCTGTCTGTCAGCTGACTCCCCCAGGCTTGACTTTCTGGTCAGTCCGATCTATGATCAGAGCTCATGTGTGTGTTTGTTTCCTTTACATTTTTGCTTCTACATGGGGACCTAATGTCTTACCTGTCTGAATATACGCTATAAAGTGGATTTCAATCTGATTTTCCTGATTCTGAGGGGGACTTGAGTGTTTGTCTCATTATTATGCTCAAATCTTGCCCGAACATTTAGTCCTTCCCTCTGATTTGCCTTCTTCTTTGTCATCCAAGTGGGCAAGAATTTGTCAGTTATGGAGGCCTTACACTAAGTATCAGGGAGGCAAGTGAAAAGTTCACCTGCTCCTTCAATGGCTGATGTCTTTTTCTGTTTTATCAGCCAAAGCATTTGGTGTCCCCAACCACACAACTGCTACACCATCTTCCCTGCCCCAAATGGGCTGAAAATTTGCTAGACAGAAGCATGCATTTTGCTGCAAGGGTTGGTGCAGAATTTTCTTTCTCATTCTAAGCATTTCAAGAACTCTTTTCTGTTATATAATTTAATTCAGTTACTAAATATCATTGAACATAGGGCAAGGGTTGGGAGCATTTTCCTCTCTCTGCCTCAGAAACATTAAATTTGATCATCATCCCAGTGTAAGGTAAATTCATGTTCCATTGTGTTCGAGGTCCTTGCCTTTTCACATGAATGCAAAATCCTCTCTCTCTTTTTCCATGTCTTCCTTAGTCTAAACCTTCATCTCTTTGACTCCTGAATTCCATCTCGTACTGGTACCTGGATTTAGGATTGCACTGATATCTGGTGTCTCTGATCCAATTTAGCATCTTTCCTAGAAGGCAGCATGGAGTCATAAGGATGGCAGATCACACACTGAGTGCTGCTAGGACCCAGGCATGTTCTGTATCATCTCATTTATCCCTCAAGGATACCAAGGATACTGCAATTGTCATCCTTCCTTTGCAAGTGATGAAACAGTCTTGGGAGCCTCCAGTGACACCTAGGTGGCAAGTGAGAGGTGAAATCTCAGGTCCAAACTCATTAGTGGGATCAGGAGAACACAACTCCAGGAGCTGCACCTGACTGCATTCTGTTGCCTTGCTCTTGATAAGAGGTGAGGACTGTGTGGGTGTTTGTGTCTCAGGCCCCTGTATCCTGGTGCAGCTGGACAAACAAGCTGTAGAAGATGATGCCTCGTTGCACCTCTTAGATGACAGGATGCCCTCCTTGGTCATCCTATATGAATATATGATTTGGTTTATTTCTCATAGGAACTGGAGGGAAATAGAGCTAAATGCTCCATCTCCTTGCCCCTGTGGATGAACTTCTCAGAGCCAGGGACACCCTTGCACTTTTGCCTGTTGCCAGGGCCTGGTGGGGAGTCCATGGACCTGGGAAACTTGCCATGTTTGTTTCTCATGTGCTTCTAGGCGAACTTCAGTATCTGCCTCTGCCTCTGCCTCCCAGGGGTTTCTGGGAAGCAGAAAGCTGGGCGGTCTGGCCAAGGGAGCACTGGCCCCTAGGTCAGAGGGTCCAGGCTTTGGGACGTGGGCCTCATCACTAATGATCCACATAGCACCCTTCCCCCAACACAGGCTGGCTGCCTCTTATTTTCTCAGGGAAATGAGGGTTTGATATCCTCCATCCTGTCCTACGTTTTGTTCCAAATAGGTCTTTTTTTTTTTTTTTTTTGTATGGTGGTATATTCCAATGGCTTGCTTTTTGTGATTATTTATAAAAATAATTGATAAAATGCCTGATACCTAAATGCCCAAAACATGTTGATTCATCAAATATGTACAGCTGAATGACTGCTCAAAATTATTACATTTTATAGGGAAATTCTGCCAGTTGTCTTGTTGGGTTTTCAAACAGCCAAGTGAAATAAGCAACATTGCCCCTCCTTGACAGGAGAAGGTTTGCTACATAGGAACATGGGCACATGACCCAGAGCGACAGACTTGTGACATCCCTAGAGCCGTGGGCCCCAGTCTCTGTGACAGGTGTCCCCAGCTGCTATTGGTCTGAACTGGAGTTCAGTGGAAATGGTGCTGAAAGACTTGAAAGTACAGACATGTTACTGTGATTGTTCCCTGACTTATTTCTAAGGAGCATCAGTTATCTTGATCCCAGTAGGAGAACAGGTGTACAAACATATATATGTTTGTGTGTGTGTTTGTATGCATGCATGTATTGATATGTCAGAGTTTTGTATGTATACTTGAATGTGTATAAGTGTTTGTATGCAGGCTTGTGCTTACTGTGCATTATTTGTGTGTATGAATGCATGTAAATTTGGCTTCCTGGATGGTGCTAGAGGGAAAGAACCTGCCTGCTAATGCAGAAGACATGAGACTTGGGTTTGATCCCTGGGTCAGGAAGATCCCCTGGAGGAGGGCATGGCAATCCACTCCAATATTCTCATCTGGAGGATCTCATGGATAGAGGAGTCTGGCAGGCTACAGTTCATAGGGTTGCAAAGAGTTGGACACAACTGAAATGACTTAGCACCTTGAACATGTATGTATATATGTATGTTTGTATGTGTGTGTGTCTGTGCATGTATGTTTTGTGTGTGTGTATCTGTGTATATGCTTGTGTATGTATTTGTGTGCACATTTTCTTGTGTATGTATGTATCTATGTGTGTGTATGTGTGTGCTTAGTTGCTCAGTTGTATCTGACTCTTTGCGACCCCATGGACTGTAGCCCGCCAGACTCCTCTGTCCATGGGGATTCTCCAGGCAAGAATAATGGAATGGGTTGCCATGCCCTCCTCCAGGGGATCTTCCCAGCCCAAGGATTGAACCCAGGGCCCCTGCTTTGCAGGCAGATTCTTTACCGTCTGAGCCACCCGGGAAGCCCATGTGTGTGTATGTGTGAATATAAAATTTTGAAAGAATAAGAGTATCCACTTCATATTTCTGAGTTCTCTATGTTATTATTTTTTGTACCACTCCAAGTCCTCTTCTACAAGCATTCCAGGCAGGTGCACAGTGGTTGGTGCCCCCTGGATGGATCTTTGTCTTATTCAGAGCACTGTTAATTTTCTAACTCTGGAATATTCTCAGTTTCCCCACCACTACTCATAAAAGAGTCTACTCCTTTAATTTCTTCTTCTCTGGCTAAAGGCTAGTCGTTGTGCCTGCCAGACCTCCACCTCCTCTCTCATGTGAAGTTTGAAACATCCAATGCATGACCCCCGGCCTTCACCCCTGTATAGCAGAGAAAGGGGCTCAAGACTGACTGCCTGGCTGTGTGTTTTCTCATTCTGTCCACCAAAAAAAAAAAAAAAAAAATCCCCTGAGCCGCGCTGAGGCAAGGCACTGGGGGCCAGGCGCTTACAAGCACCAGAGCCTGGGCCACGCAAGCCAGGACCCTACGCCTGTCTTCAGCGAGCCACCTGGAAAGACAAAGAGCGTCTCATTCTAGTGGCAACAGTGCCACAAGTCGGATAATCTCTAGAAACAGCTGCTCACCACAACTGTTCTGCATTTGGGGGTCCTGTTAATGACTGTGCAAGCTAGTTTTAGGTTGTATGCCTGAGTGCTAAGTCGCTCCAGTCATATCTGCTCTTTGTGGCCCTATGGACTGTAGTCTGCCAGGGTCCTCTGTCCTAGGGATTCTCCAGGCAAGGATACTGGAGTGGGCTGCCAAGCCCTCCTCCAAGGGCTCTTCCCCACCCAGGGGTCAAACCTGCACCTCTTACATCCCCTGCACTGGCAGGTGGGTTCTTCAGGCTATCAGGACGCGATCGTCCTCCAGCAGGAATGTAAGACATGCTCAGGGAAACAACAAGTGCAAGTCATTTTAGTTACCATGCTTGGCCTCTTACTTGGCCACATTTTAAGTAGCTTGTGAGTTTGGGTATTTATTTGGGTTCGGGCTGGGGCACATCACCTTGGGCCGTTTCCCACCAGGGCCTGGTCATCTTCTCCTGGGGTGGATTTAGAACTTCTGTTTCCTGGAGTTGCACTCTTGCTGCCCCAGACGCTTCAGGTGCACTGCTGACCAGCTCTTGGAAGGAACCTCCCTCTTTTCTTGGAGCTACCCCTGTCACCTGTCTCTCTGGAACACAGAGGTGGCCTGCAGAGCTGGTCACAGTGAGGTGACTGAGGTCCCAGTTCGGGCGTCAGGACCACTGTTCTTTTAAAAAAAAGTTTTATTAATTTACTTTTGGCTGTTGGGTCTTTGCTGTTGCACAGGCTTTTCTCTAGCTGCAGCGAGTGGGGGCTACTCTCTAGCTGCAGTGAGGGGGCTTCTCATGGTGGTGCCTTCTCTTGTTATGGAGCACAGGCCCTAGGATGTGTGGGTTTCAGTAGCTGTGGCTCGTGGGCTCTAGAGCACAGGTTCAGCAGGGGTGGTACAGTCTTAGTTGCTCCACGGCACGTGGGATCTTCCTGAACTAGGGACTGAATCCATGTCTCCTGCATTGGCAGGTGGATTCTTTACCATTGAGCCACCAAGGAAGTCTGGGACTGCTTTTTTTTTTTTTTAATTTTCTAAGAATTTATTTAATAAATATGAAGGAAATTAGCTTGGATTTTATTTTTTAAATAAACAAAAACATAAAGACCCAAAGTAAAAGTGGCAGAAACAAGCTGATGCGGTGGTTCCATGGTGCCTTTAGGAAGCAAGTCTCCGTCATCCTCAGCCCGTGGCTTCCACTCTAAGGCCACCTCATGATCTAGCATGGCTGCTAGAGCTCCAACCATCACATCAGCTGTATTCTGGGCCAATTATGAAGGAAAGGGAAGGGAAGCACCTTCATACCATCGTCATTATAAAGAGAAGTCTCTGAAGTTTCCCACAGCATTTCTGCTTAAATATTTTTCTTTTTTTGCTGTTTTTAATGAGCTGGATATGACTCACCAAGCAACCTTTCAACCTCACCTTAGAGAACACATATTGTCAGATTAGGGAAGTAAGAGGGCAGGGTTTTCTGGAGCTTTTAGGGGTACCATTTAGCTGAGGCTGTGTGGGAATATTAGGAAGACTCGAGTATGCAGAGTGAAAGAACACTTGGGTCATCTGCCTGTGGGTCACTAACAGAGACCAGTTCCAGGTGCTGAGACCTGGTGTGGCTCCAGCCCCACCTGACTCAAACCTGCACCTCCTGGCCCTCCCAGGGTGCACTCATTCCCCAGTTTCTGTCGGTCCTTTCCTCCACACTTTGAGTGGGGGATTTGTTTCTATGGCCACAATGCTCATTTGGTTAAAGCTCACCCTGTGGCACTGTTCTTTCAGGTCACCTGCCATTTTCCCCCGGGGGTTTCCCCTCGCCCACTCCCAAGGCAAGGCTGCGAGTCCCCCACAACTCACAGGTGTCCTCCCTGTTCACCTCATACTCCTCCCAAGCTTCTGTGTGGCTGACATGACAGCCTCTCACCTCCACCAGGTATGCTGGTCTCTCAGCCCCCCATCTTCACCTTCGGCTATCAGATCCGCCCCCTGGCCCCCTGCTTGCCAAGCACTGCTCTCCACGAGCTCTTCTGCAGGTGACTGCTTTTCTTGCCACATTCTCCAGTCCCACTGGAATCTCAGCTCTTTTGAGGCATATTCTCTGGTCCTCCTCACTTGCAGAGAGCATGACGTTTATGGGGACTGTGAGCCCCCTTTTTTATGGGGTGCAGTCATGCCAGCATCCTCCTCTCAATACTGTAATCTCCTTAAGTGAAAGAGAAAAAGCCCCCCATACCTTAGTGTGGGGGCTTCCCTGGTGGCTCAGTAGTAAAGAATCTGCCTGCCAGTGCAGAAGACACATGTTCGAACCCCATGTCAGGAAGATCCCCTGGAGAAGGAAATGGCAACCCACCCTAGTATTCTTGTTTGGGACATCCCATGGACAGATGAGCCTGGTGGGTTGTGGTCCATGGGGTTGTAAAGAGTCAGACGCATCTTAGTGACTAAACAGTGACAGCAAACTTAGTGACCTTAATGCTTAAAAATGGCTTACATGTAACAGTTTGAAGTTTTTCTTGGTTGTTTATCTTCTCTGTGGTACACTTCAAACCCTATTGAATGTATACTATTATTTTCAATATAAAAACATTCTCATCTGAACATTGTGGTAATTGCATTTGGGAGAATTCAGGGAAATAAAGTATAAATACACTTGTGGGAATATTAATCAAACCAAATTAAAAACAATGAAATAAACAATTAAGTGATGTTTATTATGATATATCTCAAATCCTTCAAAAGTAGCCATACTCTTTGATCCAGAAATATGTCCTAGAGAGAAACAATGAATAAGCATTTGTGCAAGAGATGTTATTCCTGCAATCTTTATACAAACATCGACTGGGAAACAATCTCAAATTCCAGCCACAGGATAACTGACATTTGAATTATGATCTGGAAACCTATGAAATATACTTTTTATTGGATTTATTATTGCAGTTATTAAAATGATAATCATAAAAAGCATTGTAAAATACAAAGTATTCTTTTTGCTAGAATATTAAGCTTAAAAAGCAGATTCACAACAGTTTGATCAGTATATCTATCTATCTCCAGATAGCATTTATGTTTGTGTCTCTGCATGTATACACACATCATGTTGACAACAGACATATATATTATATTATATATATATATATATATATACACAACTCCAATTATATATTGTAAGTTAGGTATATATGTGTATGTATATCTAGTATTAATCTATTTGTTGTTTATCTACCTATCTGTCTATATGGCTGGATTTAAAAAACTCAAAAATTTTAAAGTGGTTCTGTTTTAGAAAAAGGCTTATAGGAGAATGGTTTTCGCTTTTATAGTTTTTGTCTCCAAAATGTGCCCTCATGAACATGTATTGTTTTCTTTTAATGAAAACAATATATCTTTTTTCAAGAGTACTTTACCCACCATTTCACATTTATGACCATCAAGACTTTCTAAAAGTTGGACTGCAATTTAAATAAAAATAGCAATAGCCAAGACAATGGGCATTTTCCCCCCTCTGGCAGTCACACAATGAGAATGCATTTGACACACAGCCCAGAACATTCCGAGTGAACTAACAGCAGGAAACACACTCAGGCTGAGATCATTCTAACTTACTAGATGACAATTTGTTCTAAATTTCAAAAGTTAGCCCAGCAAGTAGGATTTGGCCACAAGGATAGAGTATTAAAAAATCATTTCAACCTAACTCATCCAGCAAAGAACATTTCTCACCATTGTTTGCATCAGGCCCAAATGTCTGTGTTATGTGTTTGCATCTTTACAGAGGCAGTTTTCACAACAAACAAACCCAATAACTCACTGACCTGGTGCTCAGTGTACTCTAGGTGCCCTGCTGAGTATTTTTATGCAGTATTCCTCCTTATAATTACACTCCTACAACATGGGTGGATTTGTTTTTGTTTTCCTTTATGATGCAGAGATGTATAGTAACTTAGCAGAGGGTTGTGGTGACAAATGAGGCTTTCCTGGTGGCTGGGATGGTAGAGAATCTGCCTGCTATGCTGGAGATTTGGTGACAAATGAAGAAGTTCTGCAGGTCAAGTGCCCAACTCAGTGCCTGGAGTGTACTGGTACACATAAGAATGGTAGCCTTCTTGGTGGGTCCCACCTGAGAGACACCTTTCTAGGGCAACAGGTGAGACAAGCAGTCAAAAATGTTTTCTGATCAGAGACCTCTGCAGATATCCAGAGGCCACATGAATAGGGTTTCTACCTGTTTGTTATTGGGGTCTCTTTATGACAAGGGCCAGAGAAACTCTGTAACTGGGGGCAAGACCTTCATGCCAGGGAAGAAGGGCTAGCAGGCAGAAGGGCAGAAGGACTCTTCACTCGGAGACGGAAGAAAACGACTATCAGATACCATGGGCTCCTGATAGGAGGAGGGCTGCAGGTGACCACTGGGTACAACTCCTATCCTTCTAGAAAACTTCACTCCCGTGAGTCAGCTGGGACTACACGTGGGCCACTCCTGATAGGAGGAGGGCTGCAGGTGACCACTGGGTACAACTCCTATCCTTCTAGAAAACTTCACTCCCGTGAGTCAGCTGGGACTACACGCGGGCCAGTGCCTCAACCCCTGCTCCTGGTTTCCTCTTCATCCCTTTCTGTTCCTCAGGTGTCAGCACACATCTGCATCTCGGCCACTCTGTGGCCACTGTAGGAAAGGGTTTTATGAGACTCAGTATAGTCAAATCTAATGTCTCTGCTTATGTTCTTTCCAGAATGTTTCCCACTGCGATCCACACAGTAAGTCCTAATAAAAAAGGCGGCATGTGTCTATCCTCTTCAACTCTTGACCTAGATTTTAGGAAAGAAGTACCCCCAGGGATTCATGCGGCCTGTGGGAGGCTCGCCACTAATCCACACTACTTCTCTGAGTGAATAATAAAAAGCATCCCTTCTGGGAACACATAACTGCAAACACATGGTACTTTTTCATGGCAGACCCTGCCCTGCTCCAATGTGCAAACCTGAGTTTCAACTCTCACTCCCCTTGGCCAGACACTCTGCTTAATAACAGTGCACAATCTGCTCAGCTGTACATAATGACTCTTAAAGGTGGAGACTTAACTTTCTAGAGGAAAGCAGGACGAATGTCTGAGAATAATAATCTTTCGAAAAGGGATTGAGAAAGTACACGAGGGGCTTGGGACAAGTTTGTCCTTTGCTGTTGAACATGTTGCCGACTGAAAACATACCACACGGTCTTAAAAACAAACAGGCCCGTGGTGAGCTATCCTGATTAATTCATTTATTCTTCCAACATTCATTGGTGTGACTCTCTGCCAGACCTGGTGCTAGCCTTAAGGATTCAGGGGTTACGATGGTGATTGTCATCCATCTATCTTAGCCTGGAGTCCATGGGCCTGACATCTAAGGGGCTAAGGTCATACATGTGAAGATGGGTGTGAGTGTGGGCCCATGCTCATTTTCTGGGGAGGGGGACATTTCAAAAAATGTTAAGGGACAAGAGGCATGGGGGCAGACTGGTATTGATGCAGCAGCACACCTAGCTCCAGGTTAGCCCCACAGAATGGAAAAAGATGAGTGAAAACCGGGGGCGGTACAATGTACGCTACCACCCCTTTGCCTTCTGGTACTTTCCTTTTTCCTTTCCTTTTTCTTATAGAGTAGAGGATATGGAAAGAGGCAGAGACTACAGAAATACTGATAGAGTAGTCACTAATTAGGAAAAGGAAAGGAGCTCAAAACTCGAAAAGCAGAAGGCTAAGGTGGGAGAAATTTCATAGGCAAAAATATTTGGTACGTCCTCTCATTGCTTCACACACACGCACACAGACACACACACAGACAGAAAGGAGAACACATGTAGCGCAGCACACATATGTACCTCCACATGCATACACCGAAAGAAGGCACGCAGTACATTCTTTCCACTCATTGTACAAGCACACACTTGTACACAAAATAGGCATATGGCACATCTTTGCATGTTTAATAAACACACATACACAGAAAAGAGAGGCATCTAGCACACCACACATATGCATAGACACACGTGAATACATGGAAAGAGGAAGCGCATTTACACAACCTTTCCTACTGCATCAGTTCAGTTCAGTTCAGTTCAGTTGCTCAGTTGTGTCCGACTTTTTGCGACCCCATGAACTGCAGCACACCAGGCCTCCCTGCCCATCACCAACTCCCGGAGTTCACTCAAACTCACGTGCACCGAGTGGGTGATGCCATCCAGCCATCTCATCCTCTGTCATCCCCTTCTTCTCCTGCCCCCAATCTCTCCCAGCATCAGGGTCTTTTCCAATGAGTCCACTCTTCACATGAGGTGGCCAAAGTATTGGTTTCAGCCTCAGCATCAGTCCTTTCAAAGAACACCCAGGACTGGTCTCCTTTAGGATGGACTGGTTGGATCTCCTTGCAGTCCAAGGGACTCTCAAGAGTCTTCTCCAACACCACGGATCAAAAGCATCAGTTCTTGGGCACTCAGCCTTCTTCACAGTCCAACTCTCACATCCATATATGACCACAGGAAAAACCATAGCCTTGACTAGACAGAACTTTGTTGGCAAAATAATATCTCTGCTTTTGAATATGCTGTCTAGGTTGGTCATAACTTTCCTTCCAAGGAGTAAACGTCTTTTAATTTCATGGCTGCAGTCACCATCCTCAGTGATTTTGGAGCCCCAAAAAATAAAGTCTGAGACTTTTCCCACTGTTTCCCCATCTATGAAGTGATGAGACCAGTGATGCCGTGAAGTGATGGGACCAGATGCCATGATCTTAGTTTTCTGAATGTTGAGCTTTAAGCCAACTTTTTCACTCTCTTCTTTCACTTTCATCAAGAGGCTTTTTAGTTCCTCTTCACTTTCTGCCATAAGGGTGGTGTCATCTGCATATCTGAGGTTATTGATATTTCTCCCAGCAATCTTGATTCCAGCTTGTGCTTCTTCCAGCCCAGCGTTTCTCATGATGTACTCTGCATATAAGTTAAATAAGCAGGGTGACAATATACAGCCTTGATGTACTCCTTTTCCTATTTGGAACCAGTGTTTTTCCATGTCCAGTTCTAACTGTTGCTTCCTGACCTGCATATAGGTTTCTCAAGAGCCACCAGGGAAGCCCTTTAATATTTACTTGGCTGTGCCAGGTCTTGGTTTTGGCATGGCAGGATCTTTAGTTGTGGCGTCTAATTCCCTGATTGAACCCGGGTCCCCTGTATTAGAAGCATGGAGTCTTAGCTATTGGATCACTAGGGAAGTCCCCTGGGCCCATCTTAAAGGTGGAAGAAAACCAAGCCCCAGAGAGATGACATTTTTGCTCAAAGTGAGGGGCTAAGTCAGGACGAGATTCGGGACATCTGACACACAATCTGTTCTCTTTCTGCACCTCCTTGGGGCAGGACCCCTAATTCAGAGGAACCCCAGGCACAGGGACAGCCCAGCTGGGTGGCTGGCTGATGAGACCGGTGGGCTGGCCCTGCATGGCTGGAGGCAGGCAGGCGAGAACCAGGTCAGTGCTTATGAACTTGACTGAAGGAGCCCGGGTGCCAGTCCTCCATGCCATGAGGGACGTGGGGCACCGGCAGGGGACACACAGAGGGGGCCAGAGTCAGGGCAGGGGGTGCCCGGCGGGGAGGGGGAGAGCCACAGGGCTGCTTCTCAGGTCCCAGGACTGGGTTAGACCCCAAAGCACTTAATTCTGACAACCATCCTCATTTTTTTTTTCCCCTTTTTTTCCCAGTCCTTACACTATCTTCATCTTTTTTTGGAACTTTTTAGTTTGTATTGGGNGGGCAGGGGGTGCCCGGCGGGGAGGGGGAGAGCCACAGGGCTGCTTCTCAGGTCCCAGGACTGGGTTAGACCCCAAAGCACTTAATTCTGACAACCATCCTCATTTTTTTTTTCCCCTTTTTTTCCCAGTCCTTACACTATCTTCATCTTTTTTTGGAACTTTTTAGTTTGTATTGGGGTATATGCTACGTCGCTTCCGTCGTGTCTGACTCTTTGAGACACTATGGACTGAAGCGCACCAGGCTCCGCTGTCCGTGGGGATTCTCCAGGCAAGAACACTGGAGTGAGTAGCCATTCCCCCCTCCAGAGGATCTTTCCGATCCAGGGATTGAACCCGTCTCTTACGTCTCTTGCTTTAGGAGGCGGGTTCTTTACCACTCGCGTCACCTGGGAAGCCCAAACAGCCGATTAATAATGTTGTGATAGTTTCAGGTGAACAGCGAAGGGACTCAGCCATACATACACATGGATCCATTCTCCCCCAGAGGGCCTTCCCTGGTGACGCAGACAGTAAAGAATCCGCCTGCTATGCAGGAGACCTGTGTTCGATCCTTGGGTCAGGAAGATCCCCTGGAAAAGGGAATGGCTACCCACTCCAGTATTCTTGCCTGGAGAATTCCATGGACAAAAGAGCCTGGCAGGCGACAGTCCATGGGGTCGCAGAGTCAGACGTGACTGAGCGACTAAGCGCGCTCGCACACATTCTCCCCCAAACCCACCTCCCATCCAGGCTGCCATATAACACCAAGCAGAGTTCCCTGCGCTCTACAGTAGGCCCTTGTTGGTGATCCACTTTAAATATAGCAGTACAACCGTCCTCATTCCACAGAGGATTTCAAGGCTTGAGCGTCCCAAAGCCAGGATGCAGCAAAGCCAGGGCCTGAGTCCAGATCACGCCGGCTAAGCCCGGTTCCTTCCACCCCACGACTGAGCCTTCAACTCACTTCCCCGTGGAGCAGTGAAAGATCGGTGGGCTTGGCTGGCTAGCAGAGAGGGGGCCCACCCGGCACCCTGCTTCCTTATCTGTAAGACTCCAGCGCAGGCGCAGGTGAGGAGACACCTGGGAGGATGGTCTGTTTCGCCTTCCTGGGCTTGCAGGAAGTGAGCTTGTCCCCAGAACCCAGGGCCACTTTGGCGGAGGCCTTCCCTGGCCAGTGGCCCAACTGGGAATCCCCAGACCTTCAAAGTCACCCCAGAGGTTGAAGAGGTGTCCTTAAAGAGGTGGAGGTGAGTGAGCTTCTGCATTCGAAAGGGGATGGGTTAAAAAAAGAGGGAGAAAGAGACAGTGTGTACATAAGACATAGAGAACAAGAGCAGCGCCCAGCCAGAGTGAGACCGAGAGGCTGGGCCCCACCAGGCTGGGGACGCTCACCTGCCCCTCCGGCTCAGGAGTGAACCAAGATACAAAGGCCACCAGCCCTCCTGCAAGCAGCCTGTCCAGGGCGGTGATGCGCGACGAGCCACCTGCGGGCTGGGTGTGCAGCAGCCGAATCCCTCCTCCCACGTGCCTACAGGTCCAGGTCCCCCGTATCAAGGGCACGTGTGGTGGGCGCCCCTCCTTCCCTTCCATACACAGTTGTTGAACTCCGAGGGCTACGCTGGGTGCTCGGCAGCCACGCAGCGAAGCCACAGTGGGAGGGAACAGAGAGCACATCCACCCGGCCGTCAGCTGGGACACAGTCCCCAGACAGTGCACTCTTGGGGGATCGGGGGCAGCCTGCAGCAGCTTGACAGAAGCTGGAGGCCTGGCTACTACTGTGGGGAGGCCCCAGGGGAGATGCTTCCTGGCCCTCCCTTCACCCCCATTCATTTACTGCACAGCTCCTAGAAACACCTCCCTGCTGGCCCAGACAATAGGGTTTGACAGGAGGAAGAAAGGACTCTCTCTCTTTCATTTAAATAATTTGTTTGTTTAGCCTTAGGGGAGTCAGGGTTTCCAAAGAAGGTTTCCCTGAGTTGATGACTGTTGAAAGGATTTTGAAGGGTAAGTAGGAGTTCTCTGAGAACAGGAGTGGATAGATGGTATTGTCATTTCTGTGGAGAGAGGCACAGGCAAGAAGCTTGGCTTGGAGATATACAACCCTCATTCTATGAGTCAAGGGAAGTGTCTGGGATTGGTTGGTTTGTTCATTTATTTGGCTATGCCAGGTTTTAACTGCAGCATGCAGGGTCTTTTTAGTTGTGGCATGCAAACTCTCAAGGGTGGCATGTGGGATTTAGTGCTCTGACCAGCAATCGAACCTGGGCCCCCTGCACTGGAAGCACAGAGTCTTAGCACTGGACCACCAGGGAAGTTCCCCCAACTATCTTTTGACCATAATTGCAGGAGAAACCCCAAGCAAGAGCCATCTTGCTGAGTCTAGTCAAAACCCACATTGTGTGAAACTAAAATGAGAAATGACTGTTGTTTGATATTGCTAAGTTTGGGGCTATCTGTTATGCAGTGGCAGGTAACTGACACACCCAAGGGCAGAGTATGAAGGTGTAGGTGCATCCCCAGGGGGCAGCTATTTGGGAGAATGAACAGAACTTGAATATATACTTAGAATGTCCACAGGCACGTGGGCAAGGCCACACCAGTGTGGGGCAGAGCTGACCTGGGAAGAGAAGTGAGGTTGCTGGGAATTTCCACCCCCTCCTTCTTACTGCTGCTGCTGCTGCTAAGTCTTGCACTGGAAGCACAGAGTCTTAGCACTGGACCACCAGGGAAGTTCCCCCAACTATCTTTTGACCATAATTGCAGGAGAAACCCCAAGCAAGAGCCATCTTGCTGAGTCTAGTCAAAACCCACATTGTGTGAAACTAAAATGAGAAATGACTGTTGTTTGATATTGCTAAGTTTGGGGCTATCTGTTATGCAGTGGCAGGTAACTGACACACCCAAGGGCAGAGTATGAAGGTGTAGGTGCATCCCCAGGGGGCAGCTATTTGGGAGAATGAACAGAACTTGAATATATACTTAGAATGTCCACAGGCACGTGGGCAAGGCCACACCAGTGTGGGGCAGAGCTGACCTGGGAAGAGAAGTGAGGTTGCTGGGAATTTCCACCCCCTCCTTCTTACTGCTGCTGCTGCTGCTAAGTCACTTCAGTTGTGTCTGACTCTGTGCGACCCCATAGACGGCAGCCTACCAGGCTCCCCCATCCCAGGGATTCTCCAGGCAAGAACACTAGAGAGGGCTGCCATTTCCTTCTCCAGGGCGTGAAAGTGAAAGGTGAAAGTGAAGTCGCTCAGTCGTGTCCGACTCCTTCTTCCTAGTTGGTATATATTACCAGAGAGTCCTTCTATAAGAATGGCTGCTCAAATTTGCCCTTAAGGACCTGTGGTAGGTCCCCAAAACAGTCATGTCTGAAGCCTGAAATGTCACCTTATATGGAAAAATCATTTTTGCAGATATGATTAAGTTAATGACCTTGCGATGCAGGGATTATCCTGGATTATCTGAGTGGGCCCTAAATGCCATTACATGTAAACTTTTTTTTAATTAATTAAAAAAATATTTATTTATTTTATTTGGCTGCTCTAGAGCTTAGTCGCAGCACGAAGGATCTTTCTGTTTTTAGTTTGGGCATGGAGGATAGTTTATAGTTAAAGTTGCTCAGTCAAGTGCGACTCTTTGCGACCCCATCGACTATAGCCCACTAGGCTCCTCTGTCCATGGGATTCTCAGAGTAAGAATACTGGAGTGGGTAGCCATTCCCTTCTCCAAGGGATCTTCCCCACCAAGGGATGGAACCTGGGTCTCCCGCATTGTAGGCAGATTCCGCACCATCTGAGCCACCAGGGAAGCCCTTACAGTTGCTGCTTACAGTTGCAGCACTCGAACTCTTAGTTGAAGTGTGTGTGGGATCTAGCTCCCTGACCAGGGACGGAACCCAGGCCCCCTGTATTGGCAGCATGGAGTCTTAGCCACTGGACCACCAGGGAAGTCCCCATGTATCTCGACACAGAGACATAAGGAGGAGTGACCAACACAGAAGGTGACGTGAAGACAAAGCAGAGAGATGAGAAGATGCTGGCCCTGAGGACCAGAGTGATGTGGCCGCAGCCATGACACGCCAGCAGCCACCGGAAGCCAGAAGGCAAGTAACAGATGCTCCCCGAGAGCCGCCAAAGGGAGCATGGGTTTTGGCTGAGTGGTGTTGATTCAGTTCTGTTCTCCAGATCGGCGAGAGAATAAATTCGGGTTGTTTCAAGGCACCAGGTTTACAGTAATCCATTACAGGAGCCTCCGGAATGAATCCAGGACCCTTCACTCACTCAGTCGTGTCTGACTCTTTGCAACCCCATACAGTCCATGGAATTCTCCAGGCCAGAATACCAGAGAGGGTAGCCTTTCCCTTCTCCAGGGGATCTTCCCAACCCAGGGATACAACTCAGGTCTCCCAGTTTGAAGGCAGATTCTTTACCAGCTGAGCCACCGGGAAAGCCCAAGAATACTAGAGTGGGGAGCCTATCCCTTCTCCAGCGGATCTTCCTGACCCAGGTTAGTTGCAAAGAGCTGGATGCAACTGAGCGACTGACTCTTTGCAACCCCATGGACTGCACCCCGCCAGGCTCCTCTGTCCATGGGATTCTCCAGGCAAGAATACTGGAGTGGGTTGCCATTCCCTTCTCCAGGGGATCTTCCCAACTAAGNGGTTAGTTGCAAAGAGCTGGATGCGACTGAGCGACTGACTCTTTGCAACCCCATGGACTGCACCCCGCCAGGCTCCTCTGTCCATGGGATTCTCCAGGCAAGAATACTGGAGTGGGTTGCCATTCCCTTCTCCAGGGGATCTTCCCAACTAAGGGACTGAACCCGCGTCTCCTGCATTACAGGCAGCTTCTTTACCACTGAGCCACCACATCCCCCATCATAAATTCTGGCCCCCATCCTCGACCTCCTGGACACACATTCCTCAGCTCAGACCTCTACAGAGCTCAGACCTGGGTTTGCTGGAAACTTCTCCCATCCCTTCCCTATGGGAAATGCCAGAAGCCACTGCTGGAAGAGCTAAAATTCTTCTGGATGCCAGGGAGCACCTGACTGAAGTCTCACTGCCCGATGTGCCAGCTGGGCACTAGAGCCCGTGGGGAAAAAAAAATACTATCACCACGCAAAAGGCAAAGGCAAGAGCAGATACACCACCCAAACACGGCCCCCGCACCATCCGCTGCCATATGCCTGTGTTTCTTGAAAAAGAAGCTTGAGAGAACAAACAAAAAGTATTTTCTCCCTTCCTGAGGTGGGGGGGCATCCTCACCCCCTCCCCAGCAGCCCTACTCTCCCCTGCATATCCTGTCCCAGGGGCTCCCCAGTGGGGAAGGAATTACCCGGGGCCCTGAGTTCTCGCCCCCTCCCCACTGCCCACCCATCACTGCAGCTGGCAGAGAACAAAAGAGGCCCCAGCCCTGACTTCCACTCCCGTCTGCCCGGGCTGGCTTGACTTGGGCAGCTGGACCAGGGGGTCTTACAGCGGCTGCTGTACTATGAAAGACAGTCCGGATTTTAAATTCGATCAGCTGCATTTATTTATGGCTGCCCCGGGCCTTCGCTGCTACCCGCCGGCTCTCTCTGGTCGCAGCGAGTGGGGGCTGCTCTTGCTTGCGGTACGCGGCGCCTCATCGCAGTGGCTCCTCCTGTTGCAGAGCTCGGGCTTCGGAAGTTGTGGCCCGCAGGCTCTCAAGTTGTGGCGCACGGGCTTCGTTGCCCTGAGGCACGTGGGATCTTCCCAGAGTAGAGATGGAACCCGTGTCTCCTGCACTGGCAGGCGGATTCCTAACCGCTGGACCGCCAGGGGTGTCCAGCCCAGATTTCTGGCTGAGACACCTGAATCACGATCCCACCTCTGACCCCTAGTCCTTTGCCTCCTCCCTGCTGAGAGAGTGTCCACGGTGTCCTGCCACCTAAGGGCTGGTGCCCCGGGTGGGGAATTTTGGTGATGCTGAGGCTTAGATCAAGGCGATCCCGATCCCTCTCCTGGAACTGGTTTAAAGAGAAGCACAGAACCCACTTCTGGCCACTGAGACACGAAGCACGTAGCAAATTTCCCCTGCTCTTAGAAAGGGACTGAAGTGAGGATGTCTGGATGGTCTGAAGGTGACACCTTCAACCACGACAGCCATCTGAGGACCACGAGAGGAGCCACCCAGGAGGTGAGGCCATCACACAGAGGACGCCCGAGTTCACTGGCAGGAAAACCGGGACCCCCGGGACTCAGGATCCACCGCCTCTGGGCTTCAAGCCAGATGATGAAAGTCTATGTTTCGTAGGCTGCGTTCAATGCAAGTTTCTCTTCCTTGCAGCTAAAAGCATCCTAGCTGAGTCAACCTTTACTTTTTGCTGTTTAGCCGGTAAGTCGTGCCTGACTCTTTCTGACCCCGTGGACTGTAGCCTGCCAGGCTCCTTCCTCTGTCTGCGGGATTGCCCAATCAACCTTTACCAGTTGTAAAAAAAAGAAAAAAAAAAAAAAAAACACTCACTGAATTCTCTGGCAGTCCAGTGGTTAGGGACTTGGTGCTTTCACTGCCGGGACCCCAGGTTTGAGTCCCAGTCGGGGAACTAAGATCCTATAAGTCACAGCCAAAAAAAAAAAAAGATCCATTCGTTTTTGTCTCCTGGTGTATTATAAAACAGACCAACACTCCGTTCCCAACTGGCCACTAGAGAGTGGCCATCCCATTGGTGATTAACGAACAGAAAGAATCTAGGGTTCTGGGGCCACTGGTGCAGCCGGCTCACTCAGCCCCTACCTGATGCTCTTCTCTCCTGCCCACGGAGCAGGCACTGACGGTCCCAGCCGTCCCCCTGCTGCCGGTGGCCCACACTCCCTTGAGGCCAGGATGACCGAGGCCACCCCCCAGGACGGAAGAACCAGGACAGGGAAGCCACTGCTCCCCCTGAAGTCGCAGGAGGCTGCCCCAGGGCCGGGCCACCCGCCTCCAGGCCCCTCATTCCAGGAGAAAACGAGCCCCTCACTTCTCGAGTCTCTGTTGATCGCATTACCTACAACCGATCACAATGCTACCGGAAACGGATTCCATGGCATGCATTTTCATCGAATTCAGATTCACTTCTGCTTCCGCGTTAGGATACAGCTCCTGTGTTACTGTCTTCTGTCTACCATCTTCCTATATAGTTTGTATTTCTTTATCAGTCTTTCAAATCACTTCTGAAATAAGGCGGGATATAAAGCAATGAAAGTAAATCCATGCATTAATCCTCTTGTTTCTTTGGCTGCGTGAGTTCTTCACTGTGACGCATGGACTTTCTCTAGTTGTGCTGTGGGTGGCTTCTCTAGTTGGGATGCGTGGCTTTAGCTGCCCCGAGGCACGTGGGATCTTAGTTCCTGGACAAGGGATCAAGCCAGAGTGCTCTGCACTGCAAGGCGGATTCTCAACCACTGGACCACCAGGGAAGTCCCCCAGTAACTTTTAGAAAGCCCTGGTGCCAGGCACTGTTCCAGGAGAGAAAAGCCCTGCCTGGCAGGAAGTAAGTTATTTCACCTCCCCAAACCTTGCTCCCAATGCAGCAGGCCCAGGCTCGATCCCTGGTCAGGGGACTAGATCCCACGTGCTGCAACTGAGAGTTTGCAAGACACAACTAAAGATCTCACATGCCACAGGTAAGACCTGGTGAAGCCAAAAAAAAAAAGACCACACACACGCACACAACAAAAATCTCCTCAACTAAGAAGAAAGTAATCACATTAACAGCAGCGGCTACCATTTACCGAGCACTAGCAAGGGAGCCCGTGATGCAGGCCTGGTGATGATGCCCATCGTCCCCCCAGTCCTCGGTTCCGTGGCTGGCTCCTGAAGCCCCACACTAGCCCAGGGCCACTGACGTCACTCTGGTGGAGGGTACAGGGACACAGGCTTTGACTCTATACAGGAAGTGTTTCCCCACGGGGAGGGCTGTTCCCAAATGATGGGCCCGGGGCTTCCCCATCCCTGGGGGTTTTCCAGTGAAAGCTGCCCACGTACCAAGGCCTCTTAGAGACTCGGGTCTGTGGATGTTTTTAAAGAACAGATGGGCACCACCTGCAAAGATCCTTCCGTCAAGTCACCTGGCCTGGGGGTAACGAGGGCAGAGATCACGGACCGTTCACGTCCGCTGTATGTAGAAAGTGAAGCAAGCGGGACTTCCCTGCTGGTCCAGTGGCTAAGACTTCACGCTCCAATACGGGGGGTCCCGCGTTTGATCTCTGGTCAGGGAACTAGATCCTGCACAGCCAAATGAAGACTGAAGATCCCTTGCGCAACTAAGACCCAATGCAGACAAATGTTTTTTAAAAAAAAGGGAAGCAAGCTGGTCAACAGGACCACAGGAGCAAACTTCACCCTCTAAGAAAAGCACTCTTAGTGTCTCTAAGTGTACAGTCCTAGCACTCAGGGCAGGATGGACTCTCATCCTGCCACCTCCATGTATCTCCGGGGAAACCAAGATCCAGAGGGCACAGACTGTACCTCGATCCCTGCACACCTGGCCCACGGCATGCTCTCCCGTGAGCTTGAGTGCTGCACTGGTTGCAGAGTCCTTCCTGTTTATGTGAGCAAGGTCTTTATGGAAACACACTTTATGTCTTTGAAAACGGTCAATAATTCAGACAGTATCTTGTTTTCAGCGTACTGATCACATGCTTGCCTTCACCGAGTTCTCTCTGGTGCCTGGTCTGTTGAAAAAGACATCGGATGTATGAACTAACCACAGCAACAGGCCACGCCACGGCTGAAATCTCTCCAATATGATGAAGGAATCCAGGCGCGAAAGATCAGGCTGTAGGAGCCCCTTTATGTTCATCTCAAACACAGGCTGAACTCCGATGTTACAGGTCAGGATGGTGGTTGTGTTGGCAGGAAGGCACGGTGGGGTGACTGATGGAAGGGGGCATGATAGAGGCTTTTGGGGGGGCTGGGAATGCTCTGAGCTTGATCTGGGTGGTTATCTGGGTGACTTGGTTTCTAACATTCATCGAGTTGCTGATTTATAAATAGCTTTTATTTTTCCCCTTAATAATAAGTTGTTAAAAAGATAGATTCGGGATCCCCAGTTACACAGCAAAGTTGTCCTGGACTTCCCTGGTGCTTCAGTGATTAAGAATCCGCCTGCCAATGCAGAGGACACGGGTTCAGTCCCTGGTCTGGGAAGAGTCCCCATGCCAAGGGGTAACTCAGCCCGAGTGCCGCAGCTACTGCAGCCCACGCTCTGAGCCTCTGGTCTGCAACAGAAGCAGCTACTACAGTGGGAGGCCCATGGGCCACGACGAGAGTAGCCCTGCTCTCCGTGACGAGGGAAAGCCCACGCGCAGCAACGAGCACCCAGCACAGCCTCAAATAAACATGAATGATTTCTTAAACACCTTAAGAAAAAGCCCAGAAAGAAAGAAAGCTGTCTTGATAAGTCTCCAGAGCTTTAACCGAGTGGCCACCCTTTGATCCAACCCTGAATACTCATTGGAAGGACTGATGCTGAGGATGAAGCTCCAATACTCTGGCCACCTGATTCAAAAAGCCAATTCATTGGAAAAGACCCTGATGCTGGGAAAGATTGAGGGCAGGAGAAGCGGACAACAAAGGATGGGATGGTTGGATGGCATCACCGACTCATCGGACATGAGTTTGAGCAAGCTCTGGGAGATGGCGAAGGACAGGGAAGCCTGGTGCGCAGCAGTCCACAGGGTCCCAGAGTCAGACACAATTGAGAGACTGAACAACAACAATCCTTTGACCCAGTCCTTTTCTCAATTTAGACTCTTTTTTCCTGGCCACACAGCTTGTAGGATCTTGTCTCCCTGACCAGGGATTGAACCCAGGCTCAACAGTGAAAGCTCACAGTTCTAACCCCCTGGACCATCAGGAAATTTCCTATCAATGTATCCTGAGAAAATGACGCAAAACACAAAGATTTATGTACAAGATGTTTCACTCAAGCAGGTTGGACCTCTGTAAATAAACACACCAGCACACAAGAATGAGAAATGGCAGGCAACCTAAGCGCCCCACAGGGGCTGAATGAAAACCAGCTTCATAGAGACAGACGATCTCATGGAAAGCCTAGATGGAGATTCTAGACGTTTTATCTCCAATGGGCGGCATCCACAAATGGCCTTCTCCTCTCTACTGTTCTGCAGTCTTGTGGTCTGAGATGAGGAGTATGACTTTTTGCCATTTAGAAAGAACAGAAAACATATTCTTAAAAAGTTTTTTTTTTTTTTTTTTTAAATAACCAACCCACTTGCCGCCCCATGCCCAGCACAGGAAAGCAGCCCAGGCCAGGGCAAAGGGCAGACTCAGGGACACGTGCATCACACCACTTCCTGGGAAAACCACAGAGGCCTTCCCCGTTCCTAGAAGAGGAGATGGAGCCTGGCCAAGCAAAGCCCTGTCTCCGATGAGCCCCAGGTCCTGCAAGGCAGGGCTTTACCCCTCCCAGGTGGGGAAGGGGACTCATGATGGTGTTCTCTTCTCACATGGGGGCCCCCAGGACCAGGCTAGGGCCATGCCTGCGCTCTGGACACTAAGACAAGGAAGGGAAACCCTCAAACCCAGGCTGTGCCCCAGAGGAGACGGGGCGGGTGCTGTTGGCAGCGTCAAGTGTCTGGGTCACCCTCGGGCCTGCCCCAGCAGGAGGGGAGGCCAGGCTCTCGTGGGCAGACAGCTCCCCAGGGTCAGGTTTCCACTTCGTTATTTAAAGCCCGGCTCTGGCTCCTGGCGGGCGGGCAGGGGCGGCCACCGCCTGCGTGACCAGGATGAGCAATCGCGATCCTGACTCGGGCCCGCGTGCCTATGGCAACTGGCCTTGTGGCCTTGGAGACTAATCTCCAGGCTGCCAGCCGGTAGGGGCCTCTCCGGGCGGGGCGGCAGCTCCCTGTGGAGGCCCCGGGCCGGGGAGCAGGATCGGGCCCTCTCCCAGCCAAGGATGGGGCATCTGGCCTTGCAGCAGGGCCAGGCTTTAAATGCACAGGTTCCCACAGCCACAGCCTCTGCCGCACTAAGGCACGATCACGCACGTGGAGACGTGACCACGCGCACACACACACCAGAACCATCACACTTCCTTCCACAGAGCAGAGACAGACAGCAGGCGCTCCTGCTCTGGAAGACAGTCCCAGGCTGGGAGTTGAAAGGACAGTTAAAACAGGTTCAGAAAGAAGAGATTAAAACAGGATAACGCTTCTTGATTTGAGTGCTGGTTACATGGGGTACTGGAGAAGGGAATGGCAGCCCACTCCAATATTCCTGGCTGGAGAATTCCATGGCCAGAGGAGCCTGGTGGACTCTAGTCCACGTGGTTGAAATGACTTGGACACGCCTGAACGACTAACACATCCTACGTGGGGTTATGTACAGAGGTTAAGGGCTCCCCTGGTGCCTCTGACGGTAAAGAATACACCTGCAATGTGGGAGACCCTGGTTCGATTCCCGAGTTGGGAAGATCCCCTGAAGGAGGGACTGGCTACCTACTCCACTATTCTTGCCTGGAGAATTCCATGGACAGAGGAGCCTGGTGGGCTACCGCCCGTGGGGTTGGAACAAGGAGGACATGACAGAGTGACTAACAAACATACACAGCTGAAAATTCATCACACTGGATACTTAAGATTTATGCATTTTACTGTAAGTTATACTTTCATCAAAGGTAAAAATGAGTGACATGCAAGAAGCACGGGATGGCAGGAGGCGGAATCAGGGAAGGCTCCTTGGAGGAGGTGACACCGAACCCGAGTGCAGGGTCATGTCACAGGGGAGCAGGGGTTTTCGGGGGAGGGCAGAGCCAGGGGAACGATACCCAGGCACTGTTCATCAACAAGGGGGACCACTGCCCTGCCCCTTGCTTGGCCCACCTCCTTGGAATCAAATGCTGAACAAATACGGCAGGACTGTTTGAAGGAGAGCCAAATTACCCGCTGCCCGGGAAACCCAACCAGCCCGAGCAGAGCAGTGGATGGGGTGGGGAACCAGCCAGGCTCCCCGTGGCTGGAATATTCAGGGCAGGGCAGGAAGTCGTGGGTGAAGATATGGGCATGGCCGCTGGGGTCAGGCTAAAGACCTCAGAAAGGCATCATCCTTTACGGCAGCGGTCCCCAACCTTTTTGGCATGGGGCACTGGTTTCATGGAAGACAATTTTTCCATGGATGGGGGTGAGGATGGTTTCAGGTGGAAACGCAATGGGGAGCGGCAGACAAAGCTTCACTCACTCACCTGCTGTGCAGCCCAGTTCTTAAGTTCTGCGGACAGGTACCACGGGTTGGGGATCCAGCTCCAGGGCACGGGAACCACCAATGGGTTGGGAAGTTCAGGGAGGTCCTGGCAGGCGAACTTTAGGGGGCAGGACCAGAAATGGGGAAGTGGCAGCTGTCAAGCTTCTGCAACAGTCCAGGCCTGAGATGGCCACAACTCAGGGCGAGGCAGGGGTGTGGGG
>SJYX01019329.1:9869-19961 GCA_006410675.1 Oreotragus oreotragus | reverse complement strand
TGTGGGGGGGGTGTGGGGGTGGGCGGATTTGGCGAAGGAGTGGATGGATGCGATTTGACCAGCAAGCAAGGCAGAGCTCCGCAACTGAGGGGTTGGGGGAAGCAGTGGGACTGAGGAAGCCTAAGAAGGAGACACCTAGAGTGACACCTGGGTTTCTAATCCTGCTGATGGAGTGGGTGACATGCCCCCAGCTGAGCAGGGAACAGAAGGAAAAGGCTGGACAGGAGGCCAAGAGGGCGGGCCTGGCATCCCCAGGGATGATTGCAACCCAGGGTTGACCAGGGCTTGACTGGGAGCCCTGGGTGGGAGGGACAAGATCTGATACGGGGTAGGTAGGGTGGCAGCCAAGGCCATGCGTGGACTGGCGAGCCTGGGAGAACACAGTGGGAGAAATCAGGGAAACCGGAACTAGAGAGAGTCAGAGAGTCAGGGGAGGGGAGAAGGGCAGAGGTCAGAGGTCAGAGGTCAGGGGGCTGGGCAAGGAGCCTAGAGGAACACAAGGCAGGCGGGCAGCAAATGGGTGGCTGAGGGGAGTGGAGGCAAAGAGCTGAGTGCAAGTGGGTGGAGGCTGGTGCGGTCCAGAGGAGACGTGCAAAGTGCTGCCGCTAAGTCGCTTCCGTCGTGGCCGACTCTGTGCGACCCCACAGACGGCAGCCCACAGGCTCCCCCATCCCTGGGATTCTCCAGGCAAGAACCCTGGAGTGGGCTGCCATTTCCTTCTCCAATGCATGAAAGTGAAAAGTGAAAGTGAAGTCGCTCAGTCGAGTCCGACTCTGTGCGACCCCACAGACGGCAGCCCACCAGGCTCCCCCGTCCCTGGGATTCTCCAGGCAAGAACACTGGAGTGGGTTGCCATTTCCTTCTCCAGTGCATGAAAGTGAAAGTGAAGTTGCTCAGTTGTGTCGTGACCCCATGGACTGCAGCCTACCAGGCTCCTCCACCCATGGGATTTTCCAGGCAAGAGTACTGAAGTGGGTCGCCATTGCCTTCTCCAACAGAAAGTGAGGTGGGCTCAAAAGGGCTTCGTTCTTTTCTTTCTTAATTTATTTGGCTGTGCTGGGTCTTAGTTGAGGCACGCAGGATCATAAGCTGGGGCACATGAGATCTTTCAGTCGAAGCATGTGGGATCTTCAGTCGAAGCATGCAGGATCTCAGTTGAGGCATATTGGATCTAGTTCCCTGTCCAAGGATCGAACCCCAGCCCCCTGCACTGGGAGTGCGGAGTCTTAGCCACTGGCCCACCAGGGAACTCCCAGGGCTTCCTTCTTTAGGATGAGATAACCCAGAACCAGGTGACTCGAAGGGGAGGAAAGGACTCTCAAGGCTCAGTTAACAGCGAGATAGAGGCTTTCCAGGTGGCTCACTGGTAAAGAATTAACCTGCTAAGCAGGAGACTTGATCCCCGGGTCAGGAAGATCCCCTGGAGGAGGGCATGGCAACCCACTCCAGTATTCTTGCCTGGAGAATCTCCATGGACAGAGGAGCCTGGCGGGCTACAGTCCACAGGCCCGCAAAGAGTCGGACAAGACTGGGCAACCAGACAGCAACAGCAACCCAGACAGAACCAGTGTGGCTGGAAGGAAACACAGTCTCCACTGGGGACCAAGCCTCCCGGGTCCTTCCAGATGGACCCAAACCCTCTAAGTTCTGGAACCAGACGGAAGAACTCCCGCAAAGAGTCGGACAAGACTGGGCAACCAGACAGCAACAGCAACCCAGACAGAACCAGTGTGGCTGGAAGGAAACACAGTCTCCACTGGGGACCAAGCCTCCCGGGTCCTTCCAGATGGACCCAAACCCTCTAAGTTCTGGAACCAGACGGAAGAACCCTTATGCCAAGCCCTCCACCAATCCAGGACAACGGAGCATCCCGATCCCACAGCCACTTCATTCCATTAGACGGGAAGGTGTGTGTGAGGTGGCGAAGGCTGGATGGGAAGGCCAGCCCGGGAGGCGGAGAAAGTGGTGGTTTCACCAGTCTTCCAAACAGGACATGCACACATAGGGAGGGAATTTTTTTTTTTAATACTTGGCTGCACCAGGCCTTAGTTCTGGCACATGGGATCTTCGCTGCAGCAGGCAGGGTCTTCAGATGCGGCACGTGAGATCTAGCTCCCTGACCAGGGATCGAACCTGGGTCCCCTGCCTTGGGAGCGTGAAGTCTTAGTCACGGGACTGCCAGGAAGTCCCGAGGAGGGGATTTTGGTTTGCCCATGCCTGTTCTCCATAACCACAGCAAGCAGTCCCTAACACTTGCTGGGTGGATGAATGAGTTGCTAAAAGGAAGCAGAAGTCTGAGAGTGAGGGAAAGGCAAAAACCAGGCTGAGCCAAACTCTGCCACCCTTGGCATCTGAGGCCCTCCCCCGGCACGTCCAACCCCGTCCCACGTGCATCCAGCCAGCTGGCCTGAGTCCCCGTGCCGTCCTGTCTGCCCCTCTCAGTGTGAGGAGGCGGGGGGAAATGCCTGGGCTTTAGGGTGCACCGAAGCTGGGGTCTGGTATCTGCCCAGCTATCACCGCCCTGTGACTCCCACTGGGCACCCAAACTCTCCATGCCTGTTTCCTCCTGAGCAAAACGGCACCACCAAATCCGTTGGTCTTAGCATCTTGGGGACCATGTATGAGACAAGATGTGAAAAAGTGCCTGCCTCCAGCCTGGAGATCATTCAGGCTCTTGGAAGAAGCGGCCGGGACGGTGGTGACGACTTCATGGTGACGTCACCTGCTGAGTGGCTGGCTCTCCCGACATCACCTGTCTCATCAACTCCAGGTGAGCTCACCCGGGGCTCCTGACGGGCGGCACAAGGGCCCTTCTGCTCCCCTAAGTGCTGGGTGGAAGGGAAACGGGCCTGGCACTCAGCTGCCCCTGGGCAGTTCAGCTGTGTACCGTATGCACTGGTCCATGGGCATGTGTAGAGCTCGGGGGCTGGGTGTCTGGAGACGGTGGGGAGAAGCCGGCCCTGGGGTGGTGCCAGCCCCCGCGGCGACCGCGTCTCCCAAGAGCCCCCTCGCCAGACGTAAACAGGACTTCTCAGAAGGATGTGGACGAGGAGCCTCAGGCCTCTTTTTGTTAGGAAAAGACTGAGCCAAAAAAACAAAAAAGCTAATCACTTGTGGGTGAGCTAATCCCCCAGGCGCTGGGCTGGCACCCAGGCTCCCAGCCTCCACTGGCAACCTGGCCCCGCCCGCCGGCCCCCTCCTTCCTCCTGTTTATGGCTCCCACTCCACCCACCGCCNTCAGGCCTCTTTTTGTTAGGAAAAGACTGAGCCAAAAAAACAAAAAAGCTAATCACTTGTGGGTGAGCTAATCCCCCAGGCGCTGGGCTGGCACCCAGGCTCCCAGCCTCCACTGGCAACCTGGCCCCGCCCGCCGGCCCCCTCCTTCCTCCTGTTTATGGCTCCCACTCCACCCACCGCCCTGACCTCTGAGCCAGCGGGGGTGGAGGGCTAAGGTCCCGGGGAAGGGACCTGGCTTCTAACTCTTGAGGACACCCTGAGGTGGAGCCTGGGCACCACCCCGCTCCCTGAGCCTCAGTTTTCCCATCGGGAAGGCGAGTCCTTGGGCGTGAAGTTCTCAGGTCCAGAAGGAAGGTGCATCACCGCCCTGCCCGGCCACCCGCCCCAGAGAGCCCACCAGAGTCACTCGCTCCTCACGGCCGGCCTGTCCACGGCCTCGACCCCCGCAACTTGGATGCTCTCCAGGCCCGACAACTCTTGTTCCTGCTCCCTTACTTTACTTATTTTTAAAAATATTTTATCTGGCTGTGCCACATCTCAGTCATGGCACGCGGGATCTTCAATCTTTGTTGCAGCATGTGGCATCTGCAGTTGCAGCCTGCTAACTCTTAGATGTGGCACGCGGGATAGAGTCCTCAGTTTGAACTCAGGACCCGTTCACTGGAAGCTTACCACCAGGAAGTCCCTATTCATGCTCTTTTTAAATCCTGACACTACACTCGGCCCCCAGGACGCTTTCTTGTTGACCTCCCCGTTACGGGGGCTCCCCCAGCCCCAGTCCTGTCCACTCTCCCGAGCCGCGCACCCACCGAAAGGATACGGTGGGATTCTGACTGATATGACTGTTCTGTCGTGTCCCACTCTTTGCAACCCTGCGGACTCTAGCCCACCCGGCTCCTCTGTCCGTAGGATTGCTCAGGTAAGAATACTGGAGTGGGTTGCCATTTCCTTCTCCGGGGGATCTTCTTGACTCAGGGATAGAAGCCGCGTCTCCTGCATTGGCAGGCGGGTTCTTTACCACTGAGCCACCAGGAAGCCCTGGGACTCTAACTGCACAGTATCCTCATGGCACCTGCTGTGAGCGGGACCCAGAACTGCGATGGATCAGGCCCAGTTCCCACCTCAGAGCTCCCAGTGAAGAAAGAGAAGTCAAAGGTTATAAGTGGTGACCCACACATGAGAGGAGATGACCACCATCCAGATGTCCATTTAACAGGTATGTTAACTGCACCTGCCACCTCCCCAGCGTGTGTACACACACCCTCTGTCTACACGCATACACGTCTTAGCCAACACTTGCCAATGCCCCAAATCCCATCCATTCCTTTCACAATTATTTAAGTACCACCTGCACACCCACTGTGTGCTCTAGATGAGGAAGGCCACCAAACACGATGGAGACACAGGGGTGTCGGCTGCTCACGCAGTCGTGTCCCACTCTTTGTGACCCCGTGGACTGTAGCCCGCCAGGCTCCTCTGTCCATGAGATTCTCTGGGCAAGCATACTGGAGTGGGTTGTCATCTCCTCCTCCAAGGGAATCTTCCCGACACAGAGATCGAATCCACATCTCTTATGTCTCCTGTGGATTTCTTACCACTGAGCCATCTGGGAATAACCAGGTCCCCAGGGGGGTGACATGCATTTTGTGGCTGGATGCTCACAGATCCCAACACACCGGTGGCCACCCACACCACCCTTCTCCAGCCACAGCTTTCACACACCATCACGTCTGAGGCCCCAGCACCATAGGAGGGAGGCAGGATCTAGACCATCATCCGCCCTGTGCTGGACAGCTGAGGCCCAGCATGTAGGTGACCTGCCCTCTTTCACACAAGCCAGCGAAAGCCAGGGCTCCCAGCCTTCTCCTGGCTCCTCTTCCTGGCCCTCCTCCTGAGTATACTCAGACAACGAGTAAACTCGTCGCCCCCACCTCTACCCTCACTCAGGTAAGGTGAGGTGAGCCTGGCTACCTTGATCCACCAGGGACGACCCAGGACTCCCCTCAAGCTCTAGCCAGGTGATGTGATCCAATAAAGTGACCCGTGTCTGTCCTCGCCCAACCCCAGAGTCAGGGAGAGCCTGGAGGAGCCCAGCCCAGGTCACACCATCCCCTCCTTAGGTCCTGATCACTGCTGACGGGCAGACCCCCATCAGCCCACAGTCTCAGAAGCGTGCAGGGGTCCAGCCCCTGGGAGATCTGGGTCCAGCTGAGGCTCCACCACCCACCAAGAAAGTGATGCTGGGCATCCTGCTCTCCCCCTCTGGGCCTCAGTTTCCCCCTGCCAGGTAAAGACATCCATGGCACCCTATTCCTTGCCCCCTCACAGAGCAGTGGTGGGAGGTTAAGAGCCAGGCCCCCACGGAGCTGTTCGTCCAAATCTCACCTTGGCCTCGGGTCTGGGTGAATTCCAAGAAACCTGAGTCACATCATCAGCAACACTGTGTGGCCACCCAGTGCCGTGTCTTCAAGCACAAAGCCTCTCCCCATCTGACAGATGAGGACATGGAAGCTCAGAAACGCTGAGTAACTTCCCCGAGGGCACACAGCGGAAGCCTTAGGGGCCAACTTCAAAGCAAAGCTTGTCAGAGGAGCAAATATGAGTCTGACCCCCCCAACCCTTCCCCTGAGCAGCGCCCCCCAGCATGGCCCACTGCCCAGTGACGTGTGTAGATGTTTGCAGAAAGGGCTGAGTGGTTCTCCCAGGATTCAACATTCCAAACTGTCTTTTCTGCCTCCCTTCAGAGAGCAATGGGCTTCGGGACAGGGGCTGGGCCTCCTTTCTGGGCTCACAGGGAGGCCCAGGGTGGGCTTCCCAGAGTTGTTGGGGGTCCTGACCACCAGAAGGGACCCCAGAGATAGAGATGTCACCTTCTGAGCCAAAAACAGGGCAGGGAGCACTGCCAACGTCACGGGGCTTCCAGGATGTTGGCGGGGGGGGCATGGATAAAGCAGAGAATTCTGGGGGCTGCCAGCCCTCCACGTGGTCCCCAGGCTCTGGGTCACCCAGTCTGTGCCCTCATATCTGAAGCAGTAGATGCCAAGCCAAGAAAAGAGAGCAAGGAGGTACTGGTTCATGCTCTAAAAGCAACCTGTCTGGAGCCTGGCATGAGAAAGCCACTCCTCTCTGGTCCCCACAGAGGGGCAGGTCAGCGTCCCAGACGGTGCCCCTGGCAACTGTATGTCCCCTCCCACTGGGCTCCCAGGTCCCACCCCCCTACCAAGGCCTGCAGAGAACCCTCCTGGTGGGGCTGACATAGCTGTGAACTGGCTCCTGGAGGTGGGCGGCAGACCCCTGGACGTGAGCCAGCTCGACGCCACGCCCCCCTGCCCACCACCCCCAGAGTTCTGAGCGGCGCCGTGAGGATGAGCATGGCCCACAAGGGCAGTGACTCAACATCACACCAGAAAAATGCAGGGACCGTCTCGCCGAGACTGGGTCCCCCTCCCCTGGGAGCCTCACCACCCCCAACACCCCACCTGCCCACCCCCCACCGTGGGCTCCAGGGGGCTCTCCTGAAGATGGTTCTTCCAGTTCGTCAGCCCCACCCTACAGACCCCAAGGGCTGCCTCTCCTGGGATATACCTGGGCACGTCGTGAGGCTTGAGGGTTCCCCAAGGTGACGCCACGGGCTCCCGGGCAGAAACTGGAGCCCCTCTCTCCTGCCTGGTCCCAGGGGCCGTCAGCCTACAGTCCATTGCATCAACTTACTGAGCAGCCTCTTGCCTCCAGGCAGAATCCAGTTACCGAGTCCCACTGGGGACTCTCCTCTCATCTAGGGGTGTTTCCAAAGCCCTGATCGCTCTCACCCTGATTCACCATGGTCTGCTCCCAAACCTCCCACCAGCTGTTCTGCTTCCAAGTGCCCGCCCAGCCTCCTGGATCAGGCAGCCAGTGGGGGGCTCCGGGCACCTGCAGTGGGGCAGGAAGCCCCAGACCGAGGGTCATGCGATGTGGTTTCAGATCCTGATTTTTGTAACTCTGGGGCCTTAGCCATAGCCATGTGTCTTCCCAGCTCTGGGTCTCAGCTTCCCCATCGGAAAAGGAAAAGAGGTCAACGTACTCCTAGGTACCCACCCCCACCCAGGAGGCTCGGGAGTGGAGAAGGGCGCCTGACGGAGGTGGCAGGGGGACCCCCCAGAAGCCCTGGGCCCCAGCCCTGGGCAGAAGTCACATCAGCCATCCCGACAGACAGACCCCAACCAGCTGCCAGGGGATAGGTGTGTGTATATGAGCGTCTCTGTGTGTGCGTCTCCTTAACGGGTCGGGACTTCTTTTCGGGTGATGAAATGCTCTGCAATTAGACCATGGTGAGCACTGCACAACTTCGGGACGACACGGAAACACTGAAGGGTCCATCTTACTTTCTATCGCGTGCCATGTGGCATGCGGGCTCTCAGTTCCCCCATCAGGGATCAAACCAGTGCCCCCTGCACTAGAAGCTGTGTCTTACCCACCGGGCCATCAAGGAAGGCCTGAAGTGGACGTGCTAAAGGACATAAATTTCAGTAAACTAAAAGAAAAACCCAACAATGCTAGAGAAGAAAAGAACAACGTCCCCGAAGGCACGGCTGAGCCCCTACGCAAGGCTCTGAGGACCAATCTACAGGCTTTTTCCTGGGGAGAGTACATAAACTCATTTTTAAAAAAACTATTTATTTTTATCTATTTATCTGACTGTACCAGATCGTAGCTGCGAGACATGAGATCTTCAACCTTCACTGCGGCATGTGGGATCAGGTTCCCTGATCAGGGATCGAACCCAGGCCCCCTGCATTGGGAGCGTGGAGTCTTAGCCACTGGACCACCAGGGAAGGCCCACACCCCTCCTTCGGGGGTTTATGCCTCTACACTCGGTCTTCTATTATGTGGGGCCAAACATGCTCCTGACTGATGTTCTGTGCCACCCGCCAGGACTAGAGGGGGCCCCACACACTTGGCAGTCGGTGTCCAAGGCTGGTGGTCAGGATTCAGCCAAACGTCAAGTTACTGGGCACCGTCTACCAGCCACAGCCTGTGGATCACCACACAGCCATACACAGAGACACGTGCACGCGCAAAAGCGTGTGTCTAAATAGCCCAGGGGATTAACTGTTCTGAGGCTTCACACTTGTGCGCTCTCCACACACACACCACCTGCCCTTCACGGAGGGGGGAACCCCCCCAAACTGGGCTGCACCCAGCGCAGGGAGACAAGGTGCCCCCCACCACCATCACCCTCCAGATGCCTCTTAGAATCACAGCCAGGCCGGGAAAGGCAGCAACTGGGGACGGTGGGGCAGGCCAGTGAGAGCTGTGATCGAAGGGTGGAAAAGCCTCTTGCCCTTCCAAGGCCGTGCCGTGAATGTCCCAGCACTCAGCTTGCTTCTAATTCATTTAACAAGTTGGTCCAGGACACTCACTGTGTCAAGCAGGGGGAGCCGGGGGCAGGGGTGCGGAGGGACAAGGAGCATGGCCCCAACCCCTTGGAGGGGGACAGACAAGTACAAGGGCAGCTGGAACACAGGAAGTAAGGAAGGCTGGGCGGAAGGAATGCAGCGCAGGGGCGCCTAACACAGACCTGGGAGGAGGTTATCAGGGAGGGCTTCCAGAGGGAGGTGACATCCAAGCTGAGACCTGCAAGAATGAGCCCAGAGAGATGGACGGGCAGCAGAAAAACCTGTTCCAAGGAGAAGCAACAGCATGCTGGGAAGCAAGCTGGAATGCAGTATGTCCTAGAAAACGATGGGGCTCAGCATGGCCATCACAGAAAGAGGCAGGGCCTGGCAGGGAGGGAGGCAGTCAGATGAAGGTCCTTGCCTGGACCTGAAAGGAGGTCCTGTGGGTCCCCATGAATTGTCTCGCCACCTCTGGAGTCCCACTTCCCGGCTCTAGACCCTTTCTTACACCGCTCACTCCCCAACCCTGATGCCCACCCCAGCCTACTCCTGGGTCAGAATCCCACCCACCCTCCAGTCACCTCCTGCAGGCTGCCCTCAGCAAGCTGGGGAGCAGATGTGTCTCCAAAACCCAGCCACAGGGCCCACAGCCCGGCACTGAGGTAGGGCTTGGCATCTGGGAAGTCTGATCACCCACTCCAGGGGGCTGAAGGGTGGACAGGTCGCAAGGACTAAGCGCTTCGGCCTCTGGGCTTTTCCCAGCTTGCACAAACTCAGGCACTGCACCACCCATGCTCCGTGAGCAGAGTAGCTAAGAGCAGAACAGGGCAGTGGTGTCTAGCTCCTCTCGGGGCAGGCCTGGGGCTCTCCAAGGGCCAGCCTCTGGGACCAGCATCTGACCAAGTGAAGAAAACATTCTTCTCTGGGATGAGGACCAGCTTCCCCCAACTGAACACAGAGATCCTCCCAAGAACCCGGCCATGCAGGGGTAACCACACTCCTTTGTTCAGATGAGGCTCAGAGAGGTAAAGTTATTTGCCTGAAGCCACACAGCAGGCTGGTGGTAGAAGAGGGACTCGAACCCTTGCCTGTCTGGTTTCAAAGGCACCCTGCTGGAAAGCGAGGAAGCTCTGGCATAGCGAAAGGAGCCCACCCCCAAGGAGGGGCACTGGTCTCCCACCCAGGGCAACCAAGAGCATCTCTCTCCTAGATAGGCTGAGAATGGAGTGTCTCGGGCAGTGACTGGCCCCAGGCAGGTGGGCGGTGGACCAGGATCAGAGGGAAGATGTGGTTAGCTCACCTGCTTGGAGGGCTGCACCCCCAGCTGGAAGCCAGGTACACGTGGAGAACAGGGGCAACCAGCTCCCTCCCAAAGGCCCTACCTCTCTGGAGCTGGGCCTCTCTGCTGAAAGCGGCCACACCTGAAAAACCAGCTCCTGGATCAACATGAAACGCCACCCGGCCTCGTCAGAAGACC
>SJYX01019326.1:0-13155 GCA_006410675.1 Oreotragus oreotragus | reverse complement strand
ACACACATACATACACACACATACACATATACACACATGTATATAGTGAGTGCTCCATATAGGCTAGTTTTAATCATTCTCTTTCTTGCAATCATCTTCCTTTTCCTCTCATCAATATTTTCTTATACTGTAGTTGAAATTTAAAAGTGAACAGTTTATGTAAAATAGATACATTAATTCATTGGCATCATTAATTTTTTTGTTTGGTCTACATTTATTAAATGCCTACTATGAGCTAGGCACTGTGCTCGGGACCAGGGATATAACAATGAATGAAATATGCTTTATCTTGAGGGGTTTGCTCATCTTGTAACTAGTCAAAAATGCTTTCCCACTGCTAAGCCAACTGAGACAAAGAAGTAGAAGATATGCCACTGCTACATTGTTTGTGATATCAAAAGATTAAAATGATCAAATGCCCACCAATATGGGACTGGTTAAATCATGACACTCTCGACAGTAGAATTCTTTGCAGCTATAAAACCATGGAATGAATAAGTACATTAGCTACTTATAGAAAATATGTCTTAAATTTATGTATAGTATTGTTTGGTGAAGAAAGCAAATTGTAGGAAAAAAATGCTTTGCCATATTTTGATAAAAGGATGCATTCATGTATTTTAGTAAGCCCTTATGGAGAAGGAAATGGCAACCCACTCCAGTACTCTTGCCTGGAAAATCCTATGGACAGAGGAGCTTGGTGGGCTACAGTCCATGGGGTCACAAAGAGTCGGACACGACTGAGCAACTTCACTTCACTATGTATGTCAATTGGTTTTGTCACTTACTTTACGCCCAGTCTGCCTACTTCTCTCCACCTACTCTTCAGCTGATCGCACCCCCTTGGTGAATGCTTTTCAACTGGTCCTTCCCCAGCCCCTTCGAGCTCTCTGGTTATTCTCTATTCAGCAGCCAGATTCATCCTTTTGAAAAGCAAATCTGATTCTGCCAACCTCTAGCTTAAAACCTTTCAACACTGCTGTTTCCAGGAGAAAGAACCAAATACTTAACCCAGTCCTTCGTGATCCGTACTCACCCCCGACCCTGCCTCCATCATCTTGTGCGCCGAGGTTCTCCCCTTTTCTCCAGCTTGCTTTCAGCCCTTCCATCGCACCACCGTCTCCTTTCCAGAGGTGACTTGCACACCTACCCCTCCTCTTCCTTATAACTCCTTCCTCGCTCTGCCTTGACAAGTTCATACCTACTCATCCTTGAGAGTAAAGAAAATATTATTTGGGGGAGATGCTTCCTTCTTAACCCTCTCTCTAGTTTTTTGCTTGTCTGGGTTTGATCTGGCTTAGTGTACTCTAGGGCTTCCCAAGTGGTGCTAGTTGTCAAGAAATTGTCTGCCAATGCAGGGGACATAAGAGAGGTGGGTTCGATCCTGGGTCGGGAAAATCCTGGGAGGAGGGCATGACAGCTTACTCTAGTATTCTTGCCTGAGAATGCCACAGATAGAGGAGCCTGGAGGGCTACAGTCCATAGGGTCACAAAGAGTCAGATACAACTGAAGTGACTTAGTACGCACACACACACACTGTACTCTAAGGATATACTTGAGTTTCTAGGCTCTGAGAGTCTAGATCCAAGTTCTTCTCTTTTTCTAAGGTGACCACCTTATTAGCTTGTATAATAAGCTAATATAATAGTAATATAATCACTAGTGTGATTTTACTTGGCCTCTGTAGATACATTAGGGAAAGGGCCGTGTCTGTTTTGCTCATCATTCTAGCTCTAGCATTCAGGGCAGCATGTCACTCATCAGAAGCATTTAATAAACATTAGCTGAATAAAAACTGGATGAATGAATTTTTGTTTTGTTATTCCTTAATTTTTGTCATGCATCAGCAGTTCTTTATTAAGAAAGCAAATTATCCTTAGCAGTGGAAACATGAATATGAGGAAACGCAAAGAGGGAATAAGAGAAGATTATTTTGAACCAAAGCACAGTTTGGATACTTTTGCCTTCTACAGACTTAGTCAATGAGTCTACCAGGAATCCTATTTGGATTAGGAACCTATAGAGCACATTAAAGATGTATACTTTGTATTTCCTAGGCTTGTTTTTGTTCCATGCTGAAGTTGCTATTACTTGCGATTCTGAGAATTTAAGCCATCCTATTTCAGCTTTCTGTGCACTTGATTTCCTGAAATTGATTTTTTTTCCATATTGCTTTCTTTCAACCTCAATAAATCTATTTGTAGGCTTGGTAATTACAATTTAATTTATTAAGTGGACAAGATTTAGGCTACAATGAGTCTATAAACAAAGAGACCACGTACAATAAGTTGTTCGTCTTGAAAGCCCCCACAAG
Organism: Oreotragus oreotragus; assembly: GCA_006410675.1. Taxonomy (NCBI): domain Eukaryota; kingdom Metazoa; phylum Chordata; class Mammalia; order Artiodactyla; family Bovidae; genus Oreotragus; species Oreotragus oreotragus. The sequence continues at coordinate 10,840 of SJYX01019326.1, read as the reverse complement.
CAGTAAGTGCTTCCACTTGAATTACACTTAAAACTATTATTGGAGGGTTCAAATCCTATTAAACACAGAAAGAGAAATTTCCATAGATACAGATCTTTCCCCTTCCCACAAATGGATGAAAGCAGGATATCCATGTTTTAAAATATGTGAAATAAGAGAACACTTAGAAATTACCTGCTTGTAATTACTATCCTTAGATGACAAGTTTTAATTAGAAGAAACAGTAAACTAAATTTTACAGAATGTCAGCTGGAAAGAGTCTTAAAAATAATCTCTCTAACCATCTTAATTAACAAGCAAGAGAATCAATGTTCAGAAGAGTGATGTGGCTTAAACGTGTTCAATAAAGCATTGGCTGCAGAGTCAGGGAAAGGAGAAGAAAGTTGTATTTTTACATTTGAGGACTGGCTTAAATAAAAAGATAGTCCAAAAGATGTGGGGGTTGACTAGATGGGAACCCAGAATACTGAGTTAAGTTAGGAGGTATTTTAAATCTGTTTTGATTTATATTCTTCATTTTGATGGAGTTAAGTTAGTAAGTATTTTAAATCTGTCTTGGTTTATATTCTTCTTTTCATCTCTGGGGAGACAGTTATCTAACATCCTGAAATTTCTTAGCAAATGGGAGGGTTATCTAACAATGATCTATGTGTACTTTGCATTATTTGTATACTAAAGAATGGGATTAAGACTCTTCATTTCTATGTATTTGAGCTGGATGTTTCTCAAGATGAATAAGGATCTTAGGGATGTTTCTGGGTTGTCAAAATATCTCCAGCACAAGGATATACTTAGTCTCTTTCAGTACTAAGGAGTGAATGCTTTACGTTACCAGATGCCAAGGGATCTGCAAAATCATATAAAATCATTATATAGATGATATATACAAGGATTGATATATTTAATTATAGAATGAGAGTTGCTATGGAGATGGGAAGAGGGATGATACGGTGGGAGTAGGCATGACATATAATTATCTTTGTAAATATTTTTAATCCCTTTGAAATGATTTTGGGATATTGTATTCCCAGGATAGAGAATGAGGTCAAGAGGGTTTTTTTTAAGAGTAGGAAATGGTGTCTCCCTTTGTCATCATTACATTTCTCTAAGTCCAAACTGGGGTATGAACAAGAGAGAGGGATTCAGCATTGCTAATCATTAAAGTATCTGGAGAGAACCTTCTAGTGAATCTGTAGACTCAATGTCCAGGAATCATCTTTTTGGTCATATTTTATAGTCCTATGTGTTAGATGAAGGCTGAGGAGAAAACAAAAGCAACTAGGAGAAGGCTAGATAAAGGATGCATTGAGGAAACATCCTGGGAGATTTCCAGTTGCAGGAGGTGGTAGTATCCATTAGTGGATGTATATGTATATGAGAAAGAGTTGAAGAGAAAGACATGGCTAAGAAGCACAGATTCTAGAGTCATATAAAGTTTTGTTTCCTAATATTTTGGTAAAAATTAGAACATACCAACCAGATTAACTAAAACAGATTTCATGTAACATACTTGGAGAAATCGGATATGTGGCAAAAGACTATCACTAAGGATGAACTGATTGATGATGGAAAGATGGATGGATGGATAAAGGGAGCTCCAGGAAGAATTTAGGATGAGAAAGAGGAAAATCATAATATAGTTGATCTATTTATTGAACTATCAATATTTCCAAATTGGTGGTTATTTTTTAAATTAACAATAATTGTTTATACTTTTAACACACATGCACACACACATATACACACATAATTTAACTGTGATACATGAACAATAGCAATTATCGACAGTGAACTAGAAAGTAAAGTAAAGTTGTGTACATGAGAAATCCCTGAGATGCCATGAGAACTTTTAAAAAATTCCGTTATGTCCTTTTGATCATAATGGCTAATCGGATGATTTCTTGGACCATTTAAGCCATCTGTCCTCACGAGCTATTATAGAGATTAAAAGAATTAAGGAATTTACTAGCTGCTCAGCCTTAGTAGCTATGACAGCTTCTAAGATATTGAACTGCTTTCTTATCTAGAGGCTGACTAAGCTTCAGCTCCCCTACCTGTAAAACGAAGAAACTGGACAAAATAGTATTAAAGGATTCCTCCAACTCTTTATTTCTGTTTCTCAAGGATTCTGGTTAAGCCACACAGAATGCATCAAGTTAGCTGGACTGTGCATTCATTTCTTCTTAAATCATGCAAAAAAATGTAAAGGAAAAAGGTTTGTGTTAGTGACAAAATGTTCAAGTAATGGAATTTATGCTTCTATATCACCCAAGGTCATTAAAAAAAAAATCTAGAATGTACTAACTGGAGAGTTATTCTGATAAATACCTTACCCATCCTAACTTTTCCTTTTTGTAGGTAAGAAAACTGAGACTCATAAAGATGAATAACTACCACAAGGTCACACAGCTGGAGTTAGGGCTGGTATCAGAATACTGGCCTCGTTGAAGTCAAGAATCCCGCACGGTAATTTTCACTCTAAAGCTCATCTGGAATTTTTCCTAATGATGCTGGTGCAATTTCTGATCAAGACCCACAGCTGGACCTTATGAATCTTGCCTGGGCATTTAAGATGCAGTTATTTGCACTGAGAAAATATTTTGATATGCCACAGCTGCTCATTCATATGCATAAATCTACATAGACACTGGTTTAAATAAAGAAATGTAGCTTACACTGCAAGTAAGCTTCTTGAATGTTGCAAATACTCTCCTTTCTGAGAACCTTAACGTGTAGAAGTTGCCGATAGTCATCCAAGGTTAAATTGCTTATTAATTTCAAGCTTTCATCATATGTTTGATCCTACAGAGAAATGCATTATAGTCTCCAATTCTGGTTTAAGCTTGATGACTTAATTCAGAGTGGTTACTTTGAAGATCAGAGTTTCATTTTATGCTAAAAAAGAATATATACTTCCCTGCCCCACCCTGCATGAGCTACATAATTTAAAAGAAGTAAAAAAGATTCTTTAAATTAATTTCTATTTTGAAAATAGTAAGTTTACTCAAAGAAAATTTACAGTGATGGCTGAATGAATTTTTGGCTCACCAAGCCATCAGGATGGGGTTCAATCTTCCCTTTTCCCAACTCAGTGCTTCTTTAACTCACTTGCAGGAGAGGCCATGAGGCAAGAGTATGAAGCCTGAACAGGTTCACTGTGCCACTGGCTGAGGAGTTCTAGCAAGATTCAGGAACTAGGTTGATAATCTGTATTTAGACGGGAAGGACAGGCAAAATAGAGGTGACGCATGAACTTCTTACACCCCCTGAAGCTTGATCTGTTTCTAGTAAAACCACTGAGATATGACCGACCATTGAGTGACGCATGTCAGAAACCACACCTTGTGATGTCTCCTTATGTGACTTTGCCCAGTACTCCTGGTAGGAATCCCTCCCAATAGTGTCAAGTGCCAATTTTCACAGAGTCTCTAGGTATTCTAGAGCAGTGCTTCTCAACGCTTAGTGTATGTACACTAATAACCTGTGGATCTTGATAAGATGCAGATTCCTATTTAGTTAGCTTGGGTTGCGACTCAAGATTGTTCCTTACCAACAAGCTCTCAGCTTCTATCTACGCTGCTGGCTCACAGATCATATTTGGTAGACCAAGACTCGAAAATAACTCCTCTCTTCCCGCAGCTTCCTACATGGCCCATTTCATCACTTCTTTTAGCCTCTACTCGAATACCTTAATAGCAAGAAGACCTTCCCTACTCACCATATATTTCTCTGTCACTATCAGCATTACTCTTCTTTCTGTTTGTTTATACTAATTATCACCTTCTGACAAATTTTATATTTATTTGAAAGGGCCACTTTGGTTCACTGATATATCATTTTCCAAGAATGTTGACTAAGGCACAGTAAGTGTTCAGAAAAAAAAAAAAAAAAAAAAAATCTATTGAATGAATGAATATGGCCATTCTGCCACAGTCCCATAAACCAGACCACATTTATGAGTGTCCAGGCAATAATCAACTCTGTTCTTTGGGATTTTCCTTTAGGAGCTCAGATTATTCTGTTAACGAATAAAAGGTTGAGGAAACCAGGCTACTGGCTACTGAAGTCCCTGCTCACTGGTGGGGACCGCCATTGACTTCCTCCTTCCTACTTTCAGGCTGTTCTGAAGCCCTTATAATGTCCCCAGCAATGCTCTGAGTAGCCAAATTAAAGACAAGGGGATACTGGTGGCTTTCATGGGAAGAGCCTAGCAATTAATTGTCTCCACTTTGTACTTTATCCAACAATTTATATTCATTTGATTCTCCTAGTGAATATCTGGTGGTTTATTATTTGAACCTCAGTCAGTAACCTCACACTAAAGATAGGTGCTATTATATCAGCGGGAAGGCAATAAATGCTATAAAGGTTTGTCCCAATCTGACCCAGGGGAATGGTATATTAGACTCTTTATGACAAATGTATAATTAGGTTGTAATCAATGCCTCTTTTATTCATCAATGGTATTAAAGTTGTGTTACCAAGCTCTAAAAAATGTGAGCGTTTTAATTATCTTTTCTTTGTTCTATATTACAAACCAACAGATGTAGATTTTCTGCAGTACAGGATAAAGGGAGTTTATCCACTCGGGTTGCTAACAAAAAGCACCACCTAAAAACAGCATCAACACCAAATGTCCAGTCTAGGGATTCATTTACCATTGCTGCATCATATCAAAAGCCATAGGAAATTCATTCAATATTCACTCTGGAAGTATTTCTTAAACATCTGTTATTAATATTTTCCCACATACTAAAGATATTATATTATACTTCTAAAACTCTTTAATAAAGCATAGTCAAATTCATACTGAGCATATTAACATGGGAGATACAATGAGTGGTAGAAGGTTCCTTGTCCTCCAGAAACTCCCTTGAGTGGAGGGACATGCAGATTCCACAAGGGACATACCAGGTGTCTGAATGTAAGTCTAGGGAACTCAGAGGAAGAGAAAATCAACAAGAGCTTAGAGAAATCAACATCAATTCAGCAGACTAAAGATGGCTTTGTAGTGGAACTGGCATCTGAGAGCCTTTAAGATGAGCGGGAATACTACCGGTTGGAGAGGAGAAAAGGGAATTCCAGGCAGAGAAACCCACAGGAGCAAAGGCCCATAAACATTACAGTTCAGGACCTAGGTCAGGGACATGGAGCAGTCCTGTGAAGCAGAGGGACAGTGAAAAAGGAAGATGCTGGTCAGTGGTAGTGGGGGAAGAGGACATGGAGATTGGCTGGGATCATATTATGAAAGGCGAGGAGCTGGGTACAGGCAACTTGGGGTGATATCGTTTAGAACGGTGATTCTGAAAGCAATGAGGAAGATGACAGAGAAGGTAAGGAAATGTGTGTGTGTGTCTGTGTGTGTGTAGGGTGGTAGGGGGCATTATGTTTCTTTTTTTCCAAGTAATGTTGGAATAATTTCGTTAATTGTATATAGGTAACAAATTTTTATAAGAATTAATTTCTCATATTGCTTAAGTAAAATTTTTTCTGAAGTATCAGATACATGATCCTTTAACAAAAGGATTATTATTATTAAGGTAACACATGCTAATTTCAAAGCAAGCATGTGATACAAATTGGATAAAAAGAAAGGCGGTATAAATGAATCACAGTCGTATACCACTGAAAGAAAACGTTGTATGTGACTCTTTAAATTTGGCTTTAATTCTACCACCTAGAACTAGACATTGAATAATATAGACGATGGATAGAGTAATTCACACAACAGGGACCAAGCTCATTTTAAGCAAAAGTAAGTATAACAACTTGGGCCTTACCCTGTGCAGTGAAACTTGCCAAGGAAGACATTTATTGCTATGTTATGATAATTATACATTATTTATCATTATTTCAAAAACTGTGCTAAGTACTATGAAATATGCAGTTGGAAACGGTTTTATATTTTGCATGACACATTTATTTAGCACATTTTCTGCTTTGAAGCAAAAATGAAAAAATAAAAGTAGTAAAAATGGATCCCTTCAATGTTCAGTTACTGTTAAGTGAAAACTCAAGGACTGAAGAACGGCAAACTTTTCTTCATTAGCTCGACAACTTTGGAAGAAATACCCATTATATGTATAGTACTGAAAAATTTATCTGCAAACAAAATATAGGTTTTGGTGTCTGCAACCCTTTGATCCCACAGTCATAGGTAGGTATTTTTTCTCCCTGCTCATTCCCACCCATTTTCTCAATGTCTGTTTCCATTTTCCTGTTTTCGTGAAGTGCTCCTGTGCTGTTCTGGCTCCTGCAGGCTTACTCCTGTGACATTCCATAATTCTTAGAGACGGTACCATGATAATGCAGTTTTAGTCATCTGTCCTCAGGAACTGATCTCTATTAAATGTATCTAAGTTTTTTTCTCCTGAATAAGATAAAAAAAAATTTCCTTAAAAACAAAGAACTGGGATGGGTGTAAAAGTGGAATTTTCTGAATATCTACTACTATTTAGCAAGGCATCTAGAGTTTTCCTGATAAAATGCTTTGAATGTAAGTGAAAAACATATTCCCTGAAAGCCTGTTTCTTGACTGTATCACAAGAGATGTCAATAAGATCAGTCTTAGCATGGACACCTTGCAATACGGATGCAAATGAAGGGACTTGGTGAGAATTTCCTAATGGAATCTCATGGCATATTCTTCTTTTCAGCTGTAATTTTAAAGTTAAATTGTTCTTTACTTCTTAAATATGTTGTATAATTTAGATGTCCCTAACTGACCTGAACAACAATCCAATCAGTTTTCCATTTCAAAAAATAGTTAAATTAAGGTTCAGTTACCCATTAAATTTGCAAAGGGAGAAAAAATGATTGCTTATTGTTGCATTACCACATTTCCAACTGATTTAAAGCCGTGACAAATTAGAGTGCAGTTAGACTATTAAAATAGGCAAGTCATTCGGTGAATTTGATTTGTACTTTGGCATTTTGAAATACTAAGCTTGTTGTTGTTATTTGCAGATTTCTTTAGAAGCACTTTAAAAATCGATTTATGTGATTTATAGGACATGTTTTGAACAGGCATCTTGATAAAGTACAGCACAGTATCCAAAGTGAGTTTATTGCTTAAAGGAAACAAAGCTGTAAGGAAGCTTAGGATGAAGATTTATGCTGATAGAACTAGGACATGCTTATCTTTTACTGTAACTTTTAAAGCTTGGACTCATTCTGTTCAAGGTTATTTGAATGACTGTCTTCACCATCAAGAGTTTCTAATTGGTGTAACTATAGTTTGGACCGTTTCATCAATCTGAAGAATTGAGATGAAAATTTTCAGGGATATTTATGTCTTGTGTCAGATCATACAGTTTGAGACAAAGAAAACAGCTATCAGTAAAATGGAAGAATCTCACGAACAAGTTCTTAATCTATATGAAGTAGAATTTGTTCATCAAATTGTGTTAAGCCAGATCTTTTCATTTTCTGTTTTACAATGGAGCTGTTTTACTTTGGAGTTTATTCCTATTAGAGGACATATCTACTAAATTTTAAGAAGTAGAAAAACTTCTCAAAACTGTCTAAAAAGAACACGTTTCCTTGGTGATATTATCTTCCATCTTTGACAAACACAAATCTCCTCTTCCCAGGTGGCTCTCTGGCCATAACTGTGCTAGGCCAATAGAAGAAAGCAATCGATGCTCTTTTTTTTTTTTTTTTTGAAGGGGGTAAGGGGTATAACTGAACTGCAAATTCTAAAGTCAGGCAAAGTGAAAGTAACGTATCAAAATGCATAACGGCAGTTTTCTTTATTCTCTTGTAAAACATGTGGTTGGCCACCATTAATGGTAAAATCTAAGATTCACAGGAAGGACACAAACCTCAGTCTTCCAAACATCAATAGAACAACTGATGCTAAGAAATAATCATTTGAAAAGGCCAAATAAGCCTCTTCATACCCACATGCACAAAGGCTCTTTCTTGAATGCGCCTTGTACTTTCACATTCACCCATTAAATTCTCCTCTCTGCTAGCCACGTGAGCCAAAAACAGTTAACTACGTTTCTTGAAGACAGAACCATATTCCTTTGTTTTTCTGTACAAAGTCTAGTCCACAGTGATAGATGTAACTATATTTCCTTAACAAAAGAGAAATTTATATATATTTGGCAATTTGGTAAGAAATCAACTCCACAAGGGCTAACATCCCAGTTGTCTCACTGAGCCTCATTCTGATCACAGAAACGGATGTTGAAACAAATTTAAAAAAACAGGGTTTGCTAATCCAATTTAGAATATTTTATCAAGTCTTAGTTGGCTAATTCAACTCAAGACATCTCACCAAGTCTCAGGGTTTATAGTGATGTATTCCAAAACAAGGGAAAGTATGGCAGAAAAGGCCAAAAATAAAATAAAATAAAATTCCACATCAAGGACATCCAAAAACCATGTTAGTGTTAATAAAAATAAGTCATTGCCACAGGAGAGAAAATGGTCTATTTCTATAGATAAGCTCTCTCCCCTTGCTTCCTAAATCTTAACTGTTTTTATAGTATCCATTGCTGACCGAAAGTGTATACCAGGTAAGACTATAAATGAATTAAGGTGATGCTAGTTGTCATTTGTTTGAATTTGTATTTGCAAACAGGCCTTTATAACTATTAGGTTTTTTCCTTGGAAGATTAAGAGTAACAAAACCTCATGTTCTTTGGACATGAACCACCAATTTTTCACCATAGATTGTTTATAAAAATCTTGTCGGTAGTAACTAGTTGATATCAGTGATCAGAAATGTGGTCACCCACTCACACAGAAACGCATCAGAACATTCTAAGTTTGAGTTCTCACTGACCTTCAGGTTGATATTGTGCTATAATCGTCACCGTCTGTCCAGCCCCCTTCAGTGCTGCAGCAGCCTGTTCATGGGATGCTCCACGAAGGTCAATGCCGTTCACCTGAAAGAGCGGAAGCCAGAGAATTTTGGTACTTCCTAAGGCTTGTTATTCTGCTGTGTGCCCAGCTGCTCCGTCATGTCTGACTCTTTGCAACCCCATGGACAGTAGCCCGCCAGGCTCCCCTGTCTACCGTATTTTCCAGGATAGATCACTAGAGCAGGTTCTCATTTCCTACTCCAGAAGATCTTCCCAACCCATGTAGACAGAGGGAAAAATTTCCCCAGAGAGGCTGAGATGTGTATAAGAGACAGGTACAGGATAAAGGGAGTTTATCCACTCGGGTTGCTAACAAAAAGCACCACCTAAAAACAGCATCAACACCAAATGTCCAGTCTAGGGATTCATTTACCATTGCTGCATCATATCAAAAGCCATAGGAAATTCATTCAATATTCACTCTGGAAGTATTTCTTAAACATCTGTTATTAATATTTTCCCACATACTAAAGATATTATATTATACTTCTAAAACTCTTTAATAAAGCATAGTCAAATTCATACTGAGCATATTAACATGGGAGATACAATGAGTGGTAGAAGGTTCCTTGTCCTCCAGAAACTCCCTTGAGTGGAGGGACATGCAGATTCCACAAGGGACATACCAGGTGTCTGAATGTAAGTCTAGGGAACTCAGAGGAAGAGAAAATCAACAAGAGCTTAGAGAAATCAACATCAATTCAGCAGACTAAAGATGGCTTTGTAGTGGAACTGGCATCTGAGAGCCTTTAAGATGAGCGGGAATACNACTCCCTTGAGTGGAGGGACATGCAGATTCCACAAGGGACATACCAGGTGTCTGAATGTAAGTCTAGGGAACTCAGAGGAAGAGAAAATCAACAAGAGCTTAGAGAAATCAACATCAATTCAGCAGACTAAAGATGGCTTTGTAGTGGAACTGGCATCTGAGAGCCTTTAAGATGAGCGGGAATACTACCGGTTGGAGAGGAGAAAAGGGAATTCCAGGCAGAGAAACCCACAGGAGCAAAGGCCCATAAACATTACAGTTCAGGACCTAGGTCAGGGACATGGAGCAGTCCTGTGAAGCAGAGGGACAGTGAAAAAGGAAGATGCTGGTCAGTGGTAGTGGGGGAAGAGGACATGGAGATTGGCTGGGATCATATTATGAAAGGCGAGGAGCTGGGTACAGGCAACTTGGGGTGATATCGTTTAGAACGGTGATTCTGAAAGCAATGAGGAAGATGACAGAGAAGGTAAGGAAATGTGTGTGTGTGTCTGTGTGTGTGTAGGGTGGTAGGGGGCATTATGTTTCTTTTTTTCCAAGTAATGTTGGAATAATTTCGTTAATTGTATATAGGTAACAAATTTTTATAAGAATTAATTTCTCATATTGCTTAAGTAAAATTTTTTCTGAAGTATCAGATACATGATCCTTTAACAAAAGGATTATTATTATTAAGGTAACACATGCTAATTTCAAAGCAAGCATGTGATACAAATTGGATAAAAAGAAAGGCGGTATAAACGAATCACAGTCGTATACCACCGAAAGAAAACGTTGTATGTGACTCTTTAAATTTGGCTTTAATTCTACCACCTAGAACTAGACATTGAATAATATAGACGATGGATAGAGTAATTCACACAACAGGGACCAAGCTCATTTTAAGCAAAAGTAAGTATAACAACTTGGGCCTTACCCTGTGCAGTGAAACTTGCCAAGGAAGACATTTATTGCTATGTTATGATAATTATACATTATTTATCATTATTTCAAAAACTGTGCTAAGTACTATGAAATATGCAGTTGGAAACGGTTTTATATTTTGCATGACACATTTATTTAGCACATTTTCTGCTTTGAAGCAAAAATGAAAAAATAAAAGTAGTAAAAATGGATCCCTTCAATGTTCAGTTACTGTTAAGTGAAAACTCAAGGACTGAAGAACGGCAAACTTTTCTTCATTAGCTCGACAACTTTGGAA
>SJYX01019325.1:0-15876 GCA_006410675.1 Oreotragus oreotragus | reverse complement strand
CATAAACTTACCATGTCAGGTACATTTGTCCAGTGAAATAGTACACAGCAGTGAGACTGAGCAAGCGATGACTATTAGCAAGAATGCAGGTGAATCTCAAAACTATGATGTTTGAGCAAAACAAATCCAGTCAGAAAAATACTTACTGAATAATTCCATTTTTATGTTTTGGAATTGCGATTCCATGTTTATAAAGTATAAACAACACACAAAATCTTCTATGATCTTTCAGGTCAAGAAAAGTCAGTATATTTAGTGAAGATGATAACTGGGGTCTTATTAATACACTAACTTTTGATCCAAGTGTTAGTTACATGGGTGAGGTTAGTTCGTGAAAATTCTGAGCTGTTCGCCTGTGATGTATAAGCTGCTCTCTAGGCTGTACAAAGAGAGGCAAGCTATGCCTCCTACCAAATAGAGAGCAGGATGAAGGGGGTTAAGAGTTAGGTGGTTCCGGTTTTTACCGATTTATTTTGACTTCTTTCTGGGAGATATGCTTGATGTACAAGATACAGTTTATGCTGTGGCATGGCTTCTCAACCAGGCACTGCTGTGCTGAGTAATTTCTTGTTGGTGACTTGATGGGGGCTGCTGTGCATTGTGGGATATTCCAAAGCATCTCTGGCATCCATGCACTACAGGAGTCGCCACATCTCCAGGCCTAATGGTCAAGTATGTCACCTTATATCACCAGATGTTCCTTGGGGAGTAAATTCTCCCTTAGCTCAGAGCCACTTAACTGAGGTGACAACAATCTCTGACACTTATCGAGTGCTTACTTCAATAAGGGGTTATGTTTTAGAATTGCAATCCAAGTTTATAAAGTATAAGCAACACAAAAAATCTTCTATGATCTTTCAGGTCAAGAAAAGTCAGTATATTTAGTGAAGATGGTAACTGGGGTTATCNACTTATCGAGTGCTTACTTCAATAAGGGGTTATGTTTTAGAATTGCAATCCAAGTTTATAAAGTATAAGCAACACAAAAAATCTTCTATGATCTTTCAGGTCAAGAAAAGTCAGTATATTTAGTGAAGATGGTAACTGGGGTTATCCGAGGTCAGGGGTTAACAGGGACTTCCCAGGTGGCGCTAGTGGTAAAGAATCCACCCACCAATGCAGGAGACACAAGAGATACAGGTTCAATCCCTGAGTTGGGGAGTACAATTATGAACTCATTTATTCTACCAGCATCCCTAAGAAGATGCTGTAATTTCCTTTTTTTCCAGCAGAGGAAACAGGTTAGACACTCTAGGCATCTTTCCCAAGGCATCATAACCAGCTAACAGGTGACCATATTGGGATTTATGCCCACACAGTCCAGCTTTAGAGTGCGTGCTCTGGGCCACCCTGTCTGTTGGCCTCTTGACGCGACACCTAACACATGAATGATGCTGCACAGATCAAGCTCCGATCAACAGGGAGCTGCCAGGATCTTACCATTCCTATAGTGATGCATCTTCAGGCCTTTCCATTCTTTAAAGTTACACAAAGTTAAGATTCATATTTTTTAAAAAGTACTACGAGACTCAAGCTTTAATAACCAAAGTAACAGTGTGACTCATGAGTTACACCTTCATAAAACTTCAAGAGCTCACAGAGACCAATGTGATTATGGGACAAATTATTTCATTTATTTAAACAGAGGGGAAATATACTTATATTTTACAATTGCCTTGAGTTATATATAAAACTAGCTTCTGGCCCTTTAATTACAGACAAAGGCAGAACCGCTCAGAGAGACTCATGCATAAGTGCCATCCACACCTGGAAAGACATTTCTGCAGGCTCCAGATTCAGTGGAAAGTTCCCCCATTTGAAGCCCATTCCATTCCCTCCCCAACATGTGCTTCTTTAAGAAGTATTTTTCTCTGTTGCCAACTACATATGATCACCATGAATTCAAGAGAATCAGATATCAAAAGAGTTGCATTAAACCAGCAATATAAGCAGAATCGCGCTAAGTGCAGTCTCTGAGTCATGTCCACCTCGCTGCGACCCCGTGGACTGCAGCCCCGCCAGGCGCCTCTGCCCATGGGATTTCCCAGGCAAGAATACTGGAGTGGGCTGCCATTTCCTTCTCCAGGGGACCTTCCCGACCCAGGGGTCAAACCTTTGTCTCCTGCATTGGCAGGCCAATTCTTTACCACTGAGCCGCCGGGGAGCTCATGAGTAGAAAAACCAAGAACTAATATTGCTTCGTTCTTACATCTGTCACAGACTCACTTCACTGGGGGAGTCTGGTCACGCTCCCACTTGCCGGGCCTCAGTGACCATCCTGCGAGCCCCTGGCTCAGGAGAGCTGCTCTTCTGCCTCGACTGTAGTTTCCTTCGGTGCTGTCTTCTCTGGACAGGTGGATTTCACTTGAAATGTTGAAAAGTTAGTTGCTTTTGAGTTGAAATGTATACTCCAATAGAAATACTGCTTTAAATGCTCTTTAGATTCTCAGGGCACCCAGAGCCACAAAAGAAAAGAGTGAGAGAAGGGAACAGGCTGTGAAATGTGCATGTGATAGTAAGCACACGTGTCTTTCGGGGCCACACGCAAAGACACACATGTAGGCACGCAGGCATAGTTATGCATCCTTACTCTCATTAGATCCTGTACAGAATTTTGAAAGCTGCAAGTCTGAAAAATTAGGTTTTAAAGCTTTTATTTGTGCAGTTTTTAAAGTTGATAGCGTTCTTTTTTATTTTTTTTAATTTTTATTGAGAAATAATTGAAAAATATCACTGTATATATTTAAAGAGTACAGGGTGACAGTCTGATGCACATCGTGGAAAGATTACAAAGATCAAAATAATTAATATGTCCATCACTTCACATAGTTCTTTTTTTTTTTTTTTTGCATTTTTTGGTTGGTATTCTTTTATTTGTAGAAGTTTAAATTCATCATTGAGGAAATATACACCTTGGTGTTTAGAAAAGACACTATAAAGACATTTTTGAATAAGTCCTGGTAAAGCAATGGTTATGCTCAGAGGGAGAGACTGGAAGCAACTCAAAGTTAAACCTTCTCTGATACTATCAAGTTTGTCTTTCTTGGAGGCAAACTTAAAACTCTGCAGGCAGGTCACTTTAGGAACTTCTGTTTCTTTCCCGGAGAAGAGGCAAGGTGGAGGGTGCCTCCTTTTGAGGTGGACCTTTTGACAGGGCTCTGGTTCAGAAGAGCAGCTGTCAAAGTGGGGGCCTCAGAGCAGCATCTTTACATCACCTGGAAACTTGTTAGAATCTCAGGATCTTGGGCCTCGGTCCAGCATTTTCAGATGTCCAGTGATGAGCCCGCACAGGGGAGTTTCAGAAGATCTGCACAGAGGATCTTCTGTGTGGTAGAGACTAGCCTATGGAGTCCAGCAACTGTCTTACCTAGGATCATGTTAAGATTTTTTTTTTTCTTTTGATTTTACTTTGTTTATATATTTTCCATGTTCTGATACTTCTTATGCCTTTAGCTCAGTGGGGAGTTAAGGGCTGGGCAAGTGGGCTGGGGTGGGGGGGTTGTCCGTGATTGAAAAGAAAAAAGGTGCTTTTAGTGAACATTGCTGGTTCTGCTGTAACATCCATTTTTACTTTCTAACAGTTCCCAGACTCGTCTTTGTTTATTTCTCAACATAGTTAATGCATTCTGGATGAAACTGAGCCTATCCCAGCTTTAGGGGTGGGGAACTCATTGGCTCAGCCTATCAGGATATATTATTACTTCACCAGATCTATTTGTTCAAAGTTGGGTATTATCTTAGTAGGTCTGGACTTCTATAACAGAATACCGTAGACTGGGTGCCTTAAAAAACAACAGAAGTTAATTTATCACAGTCCCAGAGGGCAAAAAGTCCGAGATCAAGACGGCAGCATGTTTGATATCTGGTGAGAGCGCACTTTCTGGTTCACCGACAGACTTCTTGCTGTGTCTTCACATGGCAGAAGTTGAGGGGGGCTCTCCAGGGTGTCTTCTGAAGGGCACTAATCCCTCCATGAGGGGCCCACTCTCATGACCTCATCACCCCCAAAGGCCCCACCTCTAAATACCATTACAGTGCGGATTAGGTTTCCACATATGAGCTCTGTGGGGACACGTACATTCATTCTGTAGCAGGCATGTGACTTAAGCCAAGCCATCAGGTCCAATCTTTGCACTCTTTTTCCTTTCTAAAAAGAATGAGGAGACATGTGGTATTATTGTTACTAGCTAACTTGCATGGCTGCGGTGTCAAGGGGAGTGGGCAGGGAGGAGAGTCGGACTTAGGAGGAATCTGACGCCCCTAGGACAGAGGAAGATAGAAGAAATATGAACTTGATTCTGGTGCATCAGTCCTGAAACCCTCCTCGAGATGGACTTCCTGTTACGGAAGCCAGTAAACCCCCTTTGCTGTGTTTGAGATGAATTTCCTGTGACTTGCAGCACGAGGAGTCTTAGGAGATACAGCTTTATAGCAGGAGTGGCATCACCATGACTGGGGCCGTGCTTGAAATTCTAGGAGGCAACTGAAAAAGTGCCCACCAGCCGCCTGACTCCAGGGAGCCGGACGACAGATTTGTGGGCTGCATAAGCATTTCTCAGAGACAGTATCAAGAACTTTTGGGGAGGGCCACTCAGTAAAAGACAAATGCCTCTGCTTGAGCAAAAAGAAAATCCAGATTGGAAAAAAAAAAAAANCGCCTGACTCCAGGGAGCCGGACGACAGATTTGTGGGCTGCATAAGCATTTCTCAGAGACAGTATCAAGAACTTTTGGGGAGGGCCACTCAGTAAAAGACAAATGCCTCTGCTTGAGCAAAAAGAAAATCCAGATTGAAAAAAAAAAAAAAGAATCACTGAAAGGGTGTGTGATCTTTCAAACCTGGAGATATCTGGGAAAGTTGGGTCATATAATATGTGTGTTACCTTGATTATGGAGTACTTGGCACACGCGAGGGAATGAATCAGGCTTAAATTCATCTCATCCCCCAGATCCCCATGCCCCATTAGAGCTTTAGCAACCCTGGAAAAAGGAGCGTTAGCGAGATTAACTAGTCGCTGCTGCTGCCGCGCGTCCCACGGCAGTAACCGACACCCATCTTGTCTTTCCTCCATTACCTCCTCTAGGCATCTCTCCCCTTTTCTTGCATTTCTGCTGGTCTGGGGGGAAGCTTGCATCGTGGGGTGACCCAGAATCTCATCCTCGAGACTCTGAGCCTGGAGTTTGTTTGTAGGTGTGTCTGTGTGTGCTCAGGTCTGACTCTTTGTGACCCCATGGACTATAGCTCACCAGGCTCCACTGTCCTTGGGATTTTCCAGGCACGAATACTGGAGTGGGTTGCTATTTCCTCTTCTCCAGGGGATCTTCCTGACCATGGATTGAACCCACATCTCCTGCACTGACAGGCAGATTCTTTACCACTGTGCCACCAGGGAAGCCCCTTGTTCGTAGACGCTTCGCCATTTATAGTTAAAACTAGACGTGAGAATACCATGAGCGGTCCAGTGGTAAAGATATTCTTCCCTGACTGTGTCTCATAGCAATAGTTCAGTCTCCTCCTGGGAAGGAGTCTCTCTGCCTGCAGTTTACTGCTGTGAAGATCCCCAAATTACATGTGACAGCTTTAGCTTAACTTTAGTGGAATGGTTACTGGGTTTCCTGCTGAGAATAGCTGCTCTGAAAACCAGGATGTCTAGATCATAGCGCCTGGAGTTGCAGGGGAGGGAGGCAAGCAGCGTCCACGTGAGTCACCAGGCGTGAGTAGGAACGGATACACCCGTACCGCTGCCTTTGATTCCCAGACCCACGAGGACAGCACCAGCTCCGAGCTGGTTCAGGACGTGTCCGAAATACACGCCCTCTTTCCAGATGCCGCCGGATGGCTGGCTGATACACGGGAGGAATTTGACTCAAGCGGGGAGGGTGGACAACAGCCTTGGTCTCTGTCACCTGCAGGTCAGGCATCCACCAGCGGCAACCGTGGTGGAGGCGGCCCTGGATGTTGAGCCTGTGCCTGGCCTCCAGCTCTGCCATCAGAGCGACTCTGTACTCGAGCCTGTGGCTGGAGCACTGGTTGTCTCGGGGCATCGAGGCTGGCTGGCATCCACCGGCTGGATCGTTCCTGTACCCTGGTTCTGTCTTCCCTGCAGTGGACATTGTTCTTTGCTCATCGTGAAGGTGAGCTACAAAGGTCCTCACTCTTTGTGTGCATCCGCATTCATGCCTCTTCCCCAACACTGCACTCCCCGGTCCTCCGGGGCCCCCTCCAGCCAGCCAAGACGTTTCCCATTGCCCACAGTCAACGTGGCTTTTTAGCGGAGGCTGCCTTTTCCTGTGCATGAATAGTGGATAACCAGGCGCTGGCCAAAGTACTGCCCACTGGGAGGTCTTTCCCTTCACTGCTGTGGGGTCACCTTTAAAGGACACCCTTCAGGGCCTCCCCCGAGCAGGGTGGCGGTCCACAGACTGTCACCTACATACTCAGCCGGTCCTTCTGCTCTTGTTTAGGGCTGTGATCTCATTCACAGAGATTCGTCTATCTTTTTTATGGGCTGGGCGATATAGACTGTGAGCTCCTTGGTAGATCTGAATCTGTGAGGCACCGGAAGGCCTGAATCGGATGGGTTTTCTTCAGAGGAGACTTGCTCTTGTTGGTGTCCAGGAGTATTTGCTGAACTGCAGTCACAGCCCATTACGAGTTCTAGATTCACTTTCTTCCTTTCTGTAACTGGATATTATTATGCTATGCATTTAAGCAGGCTACCCTGGTGGCTCAAACAGTAAAGAATCTGCCCGAAATGTGGGAGACCTGGGTTTGATCCCTGGGCCAGGAAGTTCTGGAGAAGTGAATGTCTACCCATTCCAGTATTCTTGCCTGGAGAATCCCATGGACAGAGGAGCCTGGCGGGCTACAGTCCTTAGGATCACAGTGAGTCGGATACAACTGAGTGACTAACGCTTCCACATTTCCTGCATTTAGCCTAATGTTTGAACTTCTATAGAGAGTTCACGCTAACCCTGAACCCACTGCTCCCGGCACTTCCCCAGGGGGTTTATTTTGGTATTTGAATTCTGAGGTCATTTTTCAACAGCAAGCCTATTACTAACAAGAAATGTCCTTGACTGTGTCCCGTTTCTCTCGTTTATCTTGTATTCTTACTGCAACCCACTTAAAAAGTACGGTATTCATCTATATTTCAAATTTTAAAAATAGCTTCAAGGAAAAGAAAGAAACAAAAGCGCGAGATGAAGAAAACAAACTAATTTAAACATGGCTTCTCAGATGACAAGTTGCTAACACTACATTCAAAAGAATCATTTTGGACATGACATCTCCTCTGAGGAAACAGCATGGAGAACTCTCTTGCCCTGTTCTGAAATCATCAAGAACTCAGTGCTGGGAAATGCTCTAATCTCTCCCCACTAGGTTGGTATATCAGTTTTAATTGATAGCCTGTGCCAAAAAAGGTTTTTGGCACCGTTTCACCCTCACTCTTTGCCAAGAAACCGCTTCCCAGTGGATAACAATAAAAGGAGGTGGTTTACAATATAAAGTTCAGTTTGAAAGGAAAGTTAATAAGAAGGAAAATACATTGAGTACGCTTGGCTGAAGCAGCAGAGTGTCAAGCTACAGGAAGTCTTCTGCAGCGCTTTTATAACGTCTGTGGGCTGGAGTAAAACTGCTCATGAAGTGTCTCCTGCAGGCCCACCTCCCCCTCCACCTCCAGCAGGACACGTGAGCTTGCTTTTCTTCCCACACAGTCTGATTCCTAGACTGGTGTTTGTATTCTACACTGTGAGCTTTCAGCATGGTTTTATAGGACGGATGGACAGCTGGGGGCCAGGTGAGCGGAACAACGCAAACAATTGTTAGGCCAGCGCGACTTAACAACAAAAAGGAAGCAACACACCCACAAGAGTAACCAGGCCTAGACCCAGGGCAAACACTCATCAGCCATGTGAACTCCGCCCGCAACGACGCCCCCCTCAAAAAAAAAAGAAAGAATAAACTTTCCCAGAAATCAGTAATTTACAGTGACACGGCTGCCTTCATTAAGTTTAACTTACATTTGAGTTGGAAAACTATTGCAGTATAAAAAAGTGATGTATATATGAGTGTGTGTGTGTGTGTGTGTATATAGATGTATATATATATGGAAACTGTCACAAAAGGATCACAAAAAATCTAGAAAATGAAACGGCTGCAGTTCCAGAAATGTGCTCGCATTTCCACACTGAATGGCTCCAATTCATACACGCTTACACGTCGCACACACACACTCACATGAAATAGAATAAACCGTATACAGAGGAGAAATTTATCAGCTACTCTACTTTCTGTTTTAGCAATCCAAGGTGTGACACAAACAACCTTGAGGGAACCTTAGATGTTTGACTTGTGGTCCTCTAAGCAAAAGTAGTTTTAAGCTTTTCAGGTACAGACAATTAGTCTTAAAGGCAGCAGGGGTTTTGTTTTAGAGGTTTTTTTTTTTTTTTTTTTTTGGTCTTTTATTTCTTCTTAAAGAAATCAGAACAAGCATGACCGAACAAAGAATAAACTTCAAAGTCTTATTCTTTGGTAGGAAGTGATTTCGAGCAAAAATCATAAACTTTAGTCAATGAGACCTTTGTTGAAAATGACTGCGAGCACCTCTTCCCCACCTCTTGTCAAAGTCGTTAAAACGAGAGGAGGTTCCTCTGCAGTACAAAAGAATGCCTCAGTCAGGAAGAGTCTTGTCCTGACAGAGCTTCCCTTTGCCCCGAGCACCGTCCTGGCACCGAGCTTAGAAGCGATTCCGTAATACATCACCAATAAGGAAATGTGGGGCTGCAGTCTCTCCGCCTTTTCTTTCTTTCCTTCTTTTATTTATTTATCCATCTTAATCTGTACCTTCCTGTCTTCTAATAGAGCTTTGGGGAGTTTCTAAGGCAAGGTATTGTAAGGGACCCATGACAGTTGGGAAGTCAAAACAGATTTACTTAGGACAGCTTGCCACCCTCCAGGCCAGCCTACTCTTCCTTCAGCTGTATTTCACAGGAGTAGGGAAGAATATTTTTTGGTGGAGGGGGCCTTAGAGGGGAAAAGCCGTCTTCCATCCTTCTTTCCACCTTTTAGGTCCCAGTTTGAATGTTCCTCCAGCACGTCAGCTCAATCAGAAGAGGACCAGACAAGCAGCAGGAACACTCTATTTTGTGGTGGGATGGCAGGGCTATTTTTGTTGCTTCCAGAGGCAGACTCTCCAGGGCTATATTTGATGGTTAAAAGAAATGATCCAGACCAGAAAGGTTTGGCGTCAGTCTCTTCATGGGAAGTATAGAAGGGTAAGGGTAAGGAATATGGGTTACTAGCTATGCATTTAACTTAAATTATAACTTGATAAATATCTTTAATGAATTAATTTGAACCTGTAACCAACATAGTCATCACTTCCCCTTATGGTATTTCACCCCCATTCCCCACCCCACCCTGATCCATCTGACTTCCATGCAGGTTTTTTGTTTTTTTTTTGTTTTTGATTCTGCTGATGCAAATGATGTTTTACATTTCACCCTTGACTTATCAAAACAAAGGAAATGATAATTGGAAATTATCAATCTTTTTTTTTTAACCTAGATTTTTAGCAATATATTATGCAAGCAGGGAGCATAGAACACAAGTCTTGGTGTTTGTGCTGTGGAGTAAAGACAGTTTCTGATGCTGAGAGTGGGAAGAAGGATGACCCCTGCTGAAGTGGACACAGTGAGTTACTATTGTAGTAACTGAAAAATGAGGAGGAAGCTTACAAGGTGCGATTTGACAGTGGGCTACCCTGGAGGGTTGAATTCTTATAGATGAGGGCCATCCCTTTCTCCCTCACACCCACTCAGCTTTAGGCAAATGTACAGATACTAATCAGACACCTGTAACGATAGAGGACCGCAGGGAGCCCTTTATGAAATAATTAGTCCCAACAAGGAGACTCCCTTCTGTCTAAGTTACTGCTTCAGGCTTGTAATTTTCCAAAGTGTAATGATGTTGCCCTTGAAAGAGACTTTCTTCAAGAACAAGTCATTACTTTTCTTTTCCCCCATCATTTCATGCCAGGTCTGTTGTTATCGAGTTCTGCTGAGAACATTTCATCAAACAGGAATAAAAAGAGCAAATTGTAGACATTAAGAAGCTGATAGTAGCACTTAGCCTAATCATGTAATACTGAGTGGTACCTAGCTACCATCTGTACAAAATCAAGTCCACAACGTCTCTGTCAGCTTCTTGGGCCATCATAGCTTTGAAGAAGAACCAACGGTATGAGACGTTTGACAAAAGGAAGCTTTCCCTCCATCCCTTGATATCCCAGGAGAAAGCCTAGTCAAATACCTGGTTCCGCTTGTTCAGTTGCTAAGTTATGTCCGGCTCTTTGCTACCCCATGGACTGCCACACGCCAGGCTTCCTTGTCCTTCACTATCTCCTGGAGTTTGCTCAAATTCATGTCTGCTGAGTCGTTAATGCTATCTAACCATCTCATCCTCTGTTGCCCTCTTCTTCTCCTGCCCTCAATCTTTCTCAGCATCAGGGTCTTTTCCAGTGAGTCAGCTCTTCTCACCAGGTGGTCAAAATATTGGTGCTTCAGCTTTGGCCACCCTAGATCAGGTTAGAGCTGCCTTAAAATGTCTTTATTTCAGTTAGTGAAAGTGGGCAACCATACAGTCTGACTTAAGAAGAATGTGGTCCGATGACATGAGTTCATCTTCCTCCAGTCAAAAGGATTAAGATGTTTCAGATTCTTTATTTGGTTATTAGCCTGTATGTAGGCCAGGGACAAGGAGATTTATGATGCTTGGTTTTCTTAATCTCCCCTGTTTAGTGAAATACTTAAAAAACACCTAGGCATTTAATCATCATCTATTGACTTTAGTCTCACAGTGTTCTTTGGAAAAGGCTTTAGTTCAAAAATTCTGCCTTAAGCACAGGTCTAGACTGAGTAACATGTTTGGCTGAGAAAATCAAGTTTGCAGGTGGCAATCCTTACCTCTGACATTCAAAGGCCTACTTCCATCTCCACTAGAAAGTTTTCCAAGCTGTACTGAACAAGCAATAGATAACATGCGTGTTTCAATGTATCAGGTGTTTTTGAAATTGTCAGCCACAAACTGGCAATTCTGGTGAGTGCTTGCCATCTGCCTCTACGAGTGTTAATTCACTTGCCCTTGCAGCTGCTTACCTTCAACACCTCTGGAAGGAATTTGAGATTCAGAGCAAAAATGAGGTATTCCGTGCTCTGAGAACACTGGCAGGACAGGTCTTCAGATATGACTTAGATATTCTTAGGAGCTGATTTTATGAGCCCAATTCTTGTGTCTCCTCATATCTAGAAAAGCACTAAAGTCTATCATGGTGACAATTGTTTCTCATGACCAGCAGAAGCCTCTTGAGACTAATAGATAACTTTTGGAAAAAAATACATGCTTGATCGCACATGTTCCCCCCTTTACCAAAATCACATATATGCAAATGTTGTTCCCCTGCCTCTTTGGAGCAGTCTTTTAGAGCTATCTGATTTTGTCCCAAATAAAACTTAACTCACAACGCTCATGTTAGGCCCTATTTTTAAGTCAACAAAATGTAATTCAACTTCACAAAAGTCTTTTAATCTGATGTTTTGTTATTAAATATCATTTCAGAAGGGTCAGGGGAGTGTAATTTCCTCAGTTCTGTCTCGTCACAAAAAAATTTGAAGTGATGGACATTAAGCCCCTCAGCACGTCACAGCTCTTGGACAGGCCGTGTTATAGCTCTCCGACAGATCAGTGTTACAGTTCAGTTTTATTTAGAAAACAAAAGGAAAATACATCTTTGAGGGGTGAGGGCATGCCCACCCAAAAGATGCGAAGAGAAGAGCGAGCGAGCGAGAGAGCGTGTGCGCGCGTGGGAGGGAGAGACCGCCCGGGCCCTTGGCTCCTCTCTTTATGTTTTGCCCTCCCCCGGGCCTGCCCTATGGAAACGGGGCTGGCCAGAAGTGTTGTTCTACCTGAGATCCTCACTCGGGTCCTCAGACCTTCCTTTGCTCTATTTTCGCAGGCGTTTCCATTCCTTGTCTTTTAGCCACCAGCATTCTGGACTCTTTTTCCTATTCTAGTGAAGTCACTCAGTCGTGTCCAACTCTTTGCACCCCATGGATTATAGCCTACCAGGCTCCTCCATCCATGGGGTTTTCCAGGCAATGGTACTGGAGGGGATTGCGATTTCCTTCTCCAGGGGATCTTCCCGACCCAGGGATCGAACCCAGATCTCCCGCATTGTAGACAGACGCTTTACTGTCTGAGCCACCAGGGAAGTTGAAAATGTTTTAAAAACCAGAGTGAATTATTTTGTCCTGTAAGAGTCTGTCTTTGCTTTTTGTAGATTACTTTTAATAGAGGTTTTTAAAAATTATAATGTAAACGGGGACTTCCCTGGCGGTCCAGTGGTTAGGACTCCATGCTCCCAATGCAGGGGGCAAGGGTTCAATCCCTGGTTGGGGGATTAAGATCCTGCCTGCTAAGCAGCACAGCCAAAAAAAAAAAAAGAAGTAAACAAGAGTGGAAATGTTTTGCACATTCTGGCAACGTGTTCTATGTCAGTAACAGCACAGCAGCATGACTATGAATATTTGGTAATGAAAACAGATGGTAGGAGAAATGTGGCACTTAGTGTGTGCTTGCCCAGGGCCTGAAGGATGTCTTTGTTGCTTAAACTCTGTGAGCCCTGGGACAAGGTCCTCAGCTTCTGAATCTTGGTTTCTCTTTCCCGACCCTTTGTTGCAGCAAAGATTAGAGGGCACAGTGGATACAAGTCACTTAGCTCAACTTTTGACACAGTAGGAGAACAATTCTCTAAATCATTCTTTCTCTATTGCCTGAGCCACTGCACTACCTTTGATTTCATTTTATTTTTTCAAAAGGCTAAACTTATGAGTTTTGTTGTGTATGTGTGTTAGTTACTCAGTCCTGTCCCACTCTTTGTGACCCCATGGGCTGTAGCCTGCCAGGCTCTTCTTGTCCATGGGGTTCTCCAGGCAAGAATACTGGAGTGGGTTGCCATTTCCTTCTCCAGGGGATCTTCCTTACCCAGCAATCGAACCTGGGTCTCCTGCATTGGCAGGCAGACTCTTTACCATTGGAGCCACCTCCTGCTACCTAGGATTTAATTACTGTTGGTGTATAACACTCTAAGCAAATACCCATACTTCTCCTGAATCTGTTTCTCCAGAAGAATTGAAATCAGGATATCAAAAGGATCTAAGTACCACTGTGTTCATTGAAGTACTTTTCACAATAGCTTAGATGTGGAAACCATCTATGTATCCATCCACGGAAGACTGGATAAAGAGACCCAGTGTTCGCATACAGTGGGATATTATTTAAGCTTAAAAAAGGAAGGGAATCCTGGAATCAGCGACAACATAGATGAAAGTTGAGGATTTTATGCTCAGTGAAGGAAGCCAGTGGCAGGTGAGCAAACGCTGCATGATTACACTTGTATGAAGTCCCAGGTGACCCTAGTTGTAAAGACCCCTCCGCCAACAGAGGGGACATGAGAGACCCAGGTTCGTTCCCTGGGGCAGGAAGATCCCTTGGAGAAGGGAATGGCAACCCACTCCAGTACTCTCACCTGGGAAATCCCATGGACAGAGGAGCCTGGTGGCTTACAATCCATGGGGCCACGAAGAGTGAGACAGGACTGAGGTCCTGAGCTGCTGCTGCTGCTGCTAAGTTGCTTCAGTTGTGTCCGACTCTGTGTGACCCCATAGACGGCAGCCCACCAGGCTCCCCCGTCCCTGGGATTCTCCAGACAAGAACACTGGAGTGGGTTGCCATTTCCTTCTCCAATGCATGAAAGTTAAAAGTGAAAGTGAAGTCACTCAGTCGTATCCGACTCTTAGCGGCGCCGTGGACGGCAGCCTACCAGGCTCCTCCATCCATGGGATTTTCCAGGCAAGAGTACTGCAGTGGGGTGCCACTGTCTAGTACTCAAATGGAAAAATCTCAGTATTTTGTTAAAATGACACTGTACATAAGTGCAAAAAATTTTTTTAATCACAAATAAAGCTCAAAAGTCCTTATTTCTTAAAAGTTCATTTTCATAAGAATTGAACCATTATCTAACTATCTAACTTTACACATGAATAACTAGACTTCCAGAATTATTAGAGGCTTCCTGAAGGTCAGAGGCTGGTGAGTGAGTCAGTAACACGAAGAGGGTCTTTCCTCTCTGCCACCCAGCCAGAAAGATCCACATGAAAAGGAAAGATATTTGCAGGAGATCAAATTCAGCCTTCCCTCCATAGACAGGGTGGTTAGAATGACTGAAGATCAGATGTTTTCAGCCTGTTTTGGCACCTGTCCATTCTGAAATCAACTGAATACATAATGGGTTTTGCATAACTGGCTCCCTTTCTTCTTGCTAATTTCTTCATCTATAGGTCAACAGAATAAGACTTGGTATAAAACAAAAACTTCAAGAAGGTTTGTGAATTCAAACCAAAGTCCCAAGCCAGTCTATTTTTTTTTTTTTTTCAGACATAGGCTAATGTTTTCCTTGACCCATTTCCATGTTTACTAGGAGACAACAATGTTACATGTGGTTGCATCAGAAAATATGGGAAGAGTTCTAGAAACTGACCCTGCAAGATGACTTCAGAAGACTCTGCTCGGTCACCAGGGAGTCTACAAGCACAAACAAGCTGCACTGAAGCAGGAGTGGCTGTGAGCAACTGGGGAAACCTGAGCCATTTCCAAACCGGGATGGGGAGGTTCCGATTAGATTGCAGTGAGCGTGTATCTGAATGTATACATCAATTGCGGCAGCATATCCTCTTTTCTGTATTCCCACGGAAGGTCTTGCTTTCAGAATTGCTTGATCTAAGCAGATGCAGCTCGCACTTCAGTTAGTGCCTCTGAGACCCTTGGCAGGGAGGGCAGGGTTTGTCTTGGCACCCCCCACCCCCTCTTTCAATGCCTTTCCTTCCCCTCCCTGGGCATTTCATTCCTCACTCCATCAGGTTTTAATCTAGCTCTCATTTTTCAAGTACTTCCCTTTAGGTGTTTGTGATAATGGCTTAAAGCATTCTTGCTCCCAGAGGTATTACTACAGAGGTTTTTAGCATTTTACTGTGGAGCTCAGAAACCTGGAAAGCGTCCAGGAATTACTTGATGACCCTGGGACAGAGAGGTTTGAGGAAATCTGTGTACGGTAGACAGCCTTTGAAGGTTCTGGGTGTCCACCGGGTCAAAAAGTCCTGATCTGCCTCTGACAGCTTCCCCTGTATGGTAGCCTCTGAAATACCTGGGAGCCTGAGAACTAGCCTTGCCCTTCTCCCAGAAAAGAATGCAGAAGACACTCCAGGGCAGAAATAAGCTAACAAGAGAAGAGTGTAAGTTAGAGATCGCATAGTTCCGAAAACAGAATTAAAATACACAAAATCATTCCTTCACTTATAAGTATTAATACATTCAGTTGAGTTCAGTTGCTCAGACGTGTCCGACTCTTTGCGACTCCATGGACTGCAGCATGCCAGGCTCGTGGCAGGGTCAGTTTCTAGAACTCTTCCCATGTCTTTTGATGCAATCACTTGCAGCATTAATACATACCTCTCTTCATATTTTCTTTCCTTTCTTAGTTTCTTCCTTCCTTTCTTTTTTTGACTTTCATTCCTTCCTTCATTTCTTCCCATCTTTCTTTTCTCTTTTTCTCCTAAATGATATAAGCTTGAACTCTTTTCTCTACTGTAACCATTTCCTGCAATTTTGAAAGAAAGCCATGAAGAAGACCTGCTTGAAGCAGATCATCATGCAAATGAATTAAGTAAGATGCTGAGCCCTTGCATCTGGGCTTTCAGTTCAGTTCAGTCGCTCAGTCATGTCCGACTCTTTGCGACCCCATGAATTGCAGCACGCCAG
>SJYX01019323.1:318810-331514 GCA_006410675.1 Oreotragus oreotragus | reverse complement strand
TTACCCCATTTTCATTGTAAATGGTGTTTCTAAAATTATTAACTAGATTATTAATATTTGGTTTTGATCTAGTAACCACATTTAAACCCCAGGCTAGCAATTTCACAAAACCATTACCATATTCAAACAGAGAAAACTATTCATTAGTCTTGCCGTATGCTTCCAGATGCTTAACATTAATCATTGTTTAGCTGGGTAAACACGAGTTTGCATTTTATTCTTGATGTCATTAGGGAAATTAGTGTAAATGAGAAATTTTCTTCTAAAAAGCTCTCAAATATACCAAAGACTTTTACATCCAAATGTGATGTGATATCATTTAACATCCTTTTCATCAGAAGTCAGCTTTTTTGTATAATATGAGAAAACTGTTATGACTTTTTTTGGTAGAAGAATTAGAAAATGAAGGGAAGTGTCAGTAGAATTAAATCACTCATCATCTTCTCACATCATTCAGTAATAACCACTGTTGACGTGTTGATTCATTCAGTGTTGTTGTTGTTTTTTCCCTCTAGTATATATACATATATTATCTATTAAGGTCTTATCACTCACACCAAACCTACTCTTCAGCATTGCTTTTTGATGCTATGACAAACTGGGCAAACCATAAACCTTTGCTGTTGAGTCCCTGGCAGGTCCTGCCAACTGGAAGAGTAAGAAAAAAGTTCGAAGATGGTAGGCTGGTAAAAGGAATTGCTTCTCTTTGCTCATTGTTCTACCAATTACATTTTACTCAGAGCTCTACTAAGGCAGCAGTCGAACTCTATATCAGTTGGTGTTAAACTCCACATTATTCCCATACTCCCCAAATGAAATCTATGCACTCTTTATAGCATGCAACAGGTTTCAGATTTTTGGAGCCTTCCTCTGAGCTCTGAAAGCACCAGCAATAGACCAGGAGGGCCCTTTCTCAGAATTCTAGGTCCTGGATCCCTTGGAGCTTCTCACTTCTGATCATTGTCATTTCTTTTCTTTGTTACCCCAGCTCCAGGGGCCATTGCTGTTTAGTGTGGTTGTTATTTTAATGCCTAGAGGCTTCCTTTGCCTTTCTAATGCTGCTGTATCTCTTGAACTATTACTATATGTTAAATTATGTACTTTAAAAGAATGAATGGATCCTGATTGGTGGGTTCAATATAGAGTTCATTCTCAGCTTTTCATCTGGTTTTCATCCTCTTCTTGAAAAGGTAGTCTTACTCATAAGACTACCTTTCCCAAATGCAGACTTTATGCATCTGCCAGTACAGACATTTTGAACAGTAATATTATGATGCTGCCTATCAGCCAACTGTTGAGTCTTTTCAGTATCACAATCTTTGCACATCATAATTTCTACAGCTGTTTAATATTATAGGCATTAAGTTTTCATTCTATATAAATGAAGGAAAGAAAAATGAGTGTTGATACTGAACATATACACTGTTGGACATGAATATAATTTGGGGAAAAGTTGGATACTTGGCCTTAAGCCAGTCAACACTTGTGTCTTATGAGGGAAAAGAACAAAAGTTAGTAATGTATCTCAAAATCTAGAAATATATTGTAATGGATGATGTCTGAAAGACTATTTTGCTTCTATGGGACTAAAACCGGCCATAGTATGCCTAACTATGGCAAAATAGTTTCTAATACATGCATTCACTATTTATCAAACAAGGAACTTTCCACAAATATTAATTTTTTAGACTGATACATAGACTATGCAATGCTTTATAATCTTTGTTTTCACTTAATCTATTATGAACATCTTCACATGTCATTAATCACTCTCAACAAATTATTTTTTGATAACCATTTATTTACAGAATCCCTCATTGTCAGTTATTTATATTTTATGATTTTTCAATATAAAAGTAAAACCTTTTAAACTGTCCTGTAGATAAATATTTACATAAATTCTTAATGATTTCTTTAGAAAATTTTCCCTAAAAGTGCAATTGAGAGGTCAAACTATACAGACCTTTTTTAGCCTTCTGATGTACACTGCCAAGTTCCCAACAGAAATGGTGTTTCCATGACATTTCCACTAATTATGAATGAGGGCATGCATTTCCAACTGTCACTATTTAAACTGAAACAACACCACATAAAGTTTAAAATCTTTTTCTTACCCAGTTCATAGGAATGTCTTGGTTAATATATTTTTTTTAATCATCTATTTAATTACCTTTTTTTCCCGCATGGTAAAATCTCATTAATTTTAAAAAATTGAATCGATTTCATTTCTTTCTTTCTTCCTTCCTTCCTTTTTTCTATACATTGCTTGACTTTTATAACTGAAGTAGGGTTGAAAAAGAGCCAAAGGAGTAATAAAAGTGGTTAATAAGAAAGGGAGAGTACAGAATAAAGGCTGGGTCAAAGGAGAAACACCATATTGTTCTATGAATGTTAAGACAAAGTGTAACAGATATTATATTTTGTCTTTTTCTCTTTCTTGTAAATCTTATATATACACACATTGATATACATGCATGCCTTTTGCAGCATGTTGGTTCTGATCTCTCCATCTCTCCTAGCTTCTCTTTCTGTTTATTTTTCTCTTAAATAATCATTCTAGATCACTCCCAAGCCCCAGCCAAAAAAAGAGGGGAGTAAGAAGTGAGGGGAGCACCATAATCTATTGAGTGGGCTGCTCTAGCAGAATACCACAGAGTGGATAGCTTGTAAACAACATTTATATGGTGCAGTTTATATGTGGAGTCTCGAAGTCCAAGATCAAGGCACCAGCATGGTTTGGTTACTGGTGAGATC
The DNA here is from genome assembly GCA_006410675.1 of Oreotragus oreotragus. NCBI lineage: Eukaryota > Metazoa > Chordata > Mammalia > Artiodactyla > Bovidae > Oreotragus > Oreotragus oreotragus. The sequence goes on along the minus strand of SJYX01019323.1, from coordinate 328,760 downwards.
CCTCTTCTTGTTCATCAGTCAGTCAGTTCAGTCGCTCAGTTGTGTCCGACTCTTTGCGACCCCATGAATCGCAGCATGCCGGGCCTCCCTGTCCATCACCAACTCCTGGAGTTCACTCAGACTCACGTCCATCGAGTCAGTGATGCCATCCGGCCATCTCATCCTCTGTCGTCCCCTTCTCCTCCTGCCCCCAATCTCTCTCAGCATTAGGGTCTTTTCCAATGAGTCAGCTCTTCGCATGAGGTGGCCAAAGTACTGGAGCTTCAGCTTTAGCATCATTCCCCGGTTCATAGCTGGTGCTTTATTGCCATGTCCCACGTGGTGGATAAGGCTAGGGAACTCTGTGAAGTAGCTTCATCAGAACATTAATCCTATTCATTAGGGCTCCACCCTCATTACTTAAGCCATCTCTAAAAGGCTCTACCTCCTAGTACCATCATCCTTCTGGGCTCAGATTTCAACATGTGAAATTGGAAGGGGTTCAGATCAGAGAAAGGAGGGAGGAGGAGAATTAGGAAAGGGAGGGAGAGAGGGAGGAAGCAAAGAAAAGCCTATCCTCTTTTGTGACTCCAAACATGCTGGCTCTCACTTCTTCCCTCCTCACCTCTCTATTCAGACCCTAACTTCATTCCCTCTTAAAATCTCTGTGTGAATATAATAGAAATATTAAAATTCAGGGAGGTACTTTCTATGTTAAGAACACCAACATCTGTTCTTTTCTGCTCAGAATCATGTTCATCCTTTTGTTAACTTTAGAGACACTGTAAACAGGTGGGAGAAACAAAGGAAGCATAAATGATGATCTTTACTGGTAAGGGCAGATACAGATGGTAGATAAATAGTCTAGGAACCACTAGACTACTAGGAACACATCCAAGAAGAAACCTGGCCTTGTGGTAATTGTGTATAAGTGGCTCTTTTTTGTATCTCATTAGAAATAAGCTGAATGCTTTCTTCTTCATTCAATAATAATACTTTTGAGTCCTTGGATTGTGAGACACTATACTAGGGACCTTGCACTAATTACTTCATTTGTTTTTCCCAGCAGTCTTATGGAATGGGTACTATTATGTTCCCCACTGTGTTGACAGTGGACCTGAGGCTGGTGGTTGGTGATTGTATGTGGATGGTTGCACTGAGATTCTGCCTCTAGTGTCTCCGCTCTCGCCTTTTACTGCCTTCAAGAAATGGCTTTCTCTGGACTCTCACCCTTTAGATGTGAAAGAACTAATGATTTCTTTTTGGTGCTTTATTGAGGATTTAAATGGCACAAAGGATTCTTACTGGGATTTTAATGGACATCAGTAGGAAATCTCTCAGTATCCTTTTTTTTTTTTTAATTTGAGGTGTGACAATCATCTTTTGTGCTTCAATTTTAAGAAAGTGATGGCCTTGAGATACATTGAATAGGGCAACTGTGCTTAGAATCAGGACTTTTTAGTGAATTAGTGTTTTAATAATGATCTACTTGGCCTGAGGAAAAGGTGATGTGTATGCAGGAATCCCATTCCCATAACACAGACACACTGTTTTGCCTTAGGGGAAAAAAAAAAATCTAGGACATTCTGCCTATAGGACTAGAAAAGCCTTGGAAGGCTTTTCAATATGTAGTGTTAGAGAACACTGCTATTTGAGTGGATCAATAGCTTGAGAGAATGGTGACTTTCCTTTCCTTATCTGGTCTGATCACTGTTACAGAAAAAGAGCAAGTTGAGGCTCCATGAGATTTTTGACTTGGTTGCTTAGGCTATCAGCTCAGAACCAGCCTTCTGTCAGTCCTCGAATCTAGGACAAAATATTTGCCTTAAAGATTTCAGAAGGGATAAATTAAATGATCACATTGTGAATGGGCCGCATTAGCTTGACTTTTAGGAAGTGGCAACTGTGAGGCGAGTTGCGTGTCACCCACCTCAACACCCGTCTTTAGTAATGGTATCAGGAGCAGAGCAGTAAAAGAAATAAAGAGCACTGAACTGGGGTCTGGGGGCTCTACAGTGGCAAGTCTAACTGCCATCTTTTGGCTTTTTTTTTTAACCCTTGGCAAATTACTGTACCTCTGTCTGCTGAGATATCTTCCTTTTTAAAAAATGACATTGAAGTAATAATAATTACTTTGAAGTAATAAAAATGCCATTGAAGTAATAATCTTGAGCTTTTATAGATCATTCACTCAACAAAAGTCTACAAACTTCATTAAGACAGGGCTCTATCTCAATTCAGCTAAAGTATACCCACTGCCAGACCCATAGGAGTTGCTTTAGTGCTGAGTAGATACAGGTTCCTTAGTTAATGGGTGTCACTGATCTTTCCATCCCACTTCACAGAAGATACACACTCAAAAAGTTCTGTCCATTTTCAAAACTTCATGAACTTCAGATAACTGGGCCTCAGATTAAAAACAAGTATTGCCTACACAATTCTATTGGCTTTTAATATTCTAAGAATCTCATAAAGGCCCTATTAAAATGATGTGATGTAAAAGGAATCAAAGAAAATATAAATGGGAAAGTAAATTGTGCCTGTGGATTGGAAGACTTAACAGTGTTAAAATGTCCATGCTATGGAAAGTGATCCACAGATTCAATGCAATGTCTATCAAGGTCCCAATGATAATTTCTGCAGAACTAGAGAAAAAACACTCTAAAATTCATACATAATCTCAAAAAATACCAAATAGTTAAAATAGACTTGAAAGAGAAGAACAAAGTTGAAGGCCTCATACTTCATGATTTCAAACAGTAATCAAGAACTGTGATACTGACATAAAGACAGGTACATAGTCCAGTGGAAAAGAGTAGAGCACAAAGATAAACCTTCATGTAAGTGGCAAATGATTTTCAACAAAGGTACCAAGACTATACAATGGGGAAGGACCATCTCTTTATCAAACTGGATATCTTTATGCAGAAAAATGAAATTGTCCCTTACCTTATACCATATACAGATATTAACTCATAACATTTGCGATTGCAAATGAGTCCAGTTTGGCAGTTAATGCAATGAGTGTTTTCTAAGGGGAAAATGTGTTATTAAAATCAAATAATTGCTTTAGGCTACAGGAGAGAAGAGGACAAACCTATAGTTCCCAAGATTTCTTTTTTAATATAATAAGTGCTTTATCACTTTTAGTGTTCTCATCCTGAGCCAGGGATGTTTGGAAGTTAATATGAAATTTGAAAGAATGCTGAGTTTTTTATCTTTCAGGACTGAAGGTGCTTTTTAAATGTCAGAGTTGATGTGTGGGAATCTAGGACACTATTCCAGTGTGTACCTTGTGAGAGTCAGCTATAGAGGCTGCAGGAGAGCAGCCGTCTGAGTGACTACTGGAGTAGCCCTGACTTGGAAAACAACTCTCTGGGTCTTCTCAATGAAAGGCATTCACAATGTTGATGATGATGATTGCAAAAAAGTATCCAAGTTTAGAATAATTCATTCTAATCACCATTCATTTATAACCTTAAAAACATAGCTTACACAAAGCTGCCTCCTTGTTTGACGGAAGACATCACCTAGGGGTTTCTTCAGTTCATTTCACTCAGTCGTGTCCGACTCTTTGTGACCCCATGAATCGCAGCACGCCAGGCCTCCCTGTCCATCACCAACTCCCGGAGTTCACTCAGACTCACGTCCATTGAGTCAGTGGTGCCATCCAGCCATCTCATCCTCTGTCGTCCCCTTCTCCTCCTGCCCCTAATCCTTCCCAGCATCAGGGTCTTTTCCGTTGAGTCAGCTCTTCACATTATGTGGCCAAAGTATACAAGTTTCAGCTTTAGCATTATTCCTTCCAAAGAAATCCCAGGGCTGATCTCCTTCAGAATGGACTGGTTGGATCTCCTTGCAGTCCAAGGGACTCTCAAGAGTCTTCTCCAACACCACAGTTCAAAAGCATCAATTCTTTGGCGCTCAGCCTTCTTCACAGTCCAACTCTCACATCCATACATGACCACAGGAAAAACCATAGCCTTGACTAGACGGACCTTAGTTGGCAAAGTAATGTCTCTGCTTTTGAATATGCTATCTAGGTTGGTCATAACTTTTCTTCCAAGGAGTAAGCGTCTTTTAATTTCATGGCTGCAGTCACCATCTGCAGTGATTTTGGAGCCCAAAAAAATAAAGTCTGACACTGTTTCCACTGTTTCCCCATCTATTTCCCATGAAGTGATGGGACCGGATGCCATGATCTTCGTTTTCTGAATGTTGAGCTTTAAGCCAACTTTTTCGCTCTCCTCTTTCACTTTCATCAAGAGGCTTTTTAGCTCCTCTTCACTTTCTGCCATAAGGGTGGTGTCATCTGCATATCTGAGGTTATTGATATTTCTCCCGGCAATCTTGATTCCAGCTTGTGTTTCTTCCAGTCCAGCGTTTCTCATGATGTACTCTGCATATAAGTTAAATAAGGGGTTTCTTGCTGAACCCTTAATGTTAAAATGATCTCTTAATGGGATGTGACCACATCAAGACTCAGTATTGAATACCTCTTGGATAAGTTTCCTTTTACTGGATTAGTGTTTTGGACTCCCCCGAACTTGGTACTTCTCCCACTGCAATTCCAAACACATAGTAGTCTTAAAATAAATTCTTGTTCAGTGAACAAATTAAAACCAAACTGGCTTAGAGTTGTAAATTTACAGTATGATTCTGCTGTTGCTAATTTGGCCTTTGATTTTTAAATGAGACTCAGCTTTATTATAGCCCTTGAGTCAATTGAATCAGTTAAATTCAGCTCAGTAATATCCAACTCTTTGTGACCCCATGGACTGCATCACGCCAGGCTTCCCTGTCCATCACAAACTCTGGGATTTTGCTCAAACTCACACCAGTGAGTGAGTCATTGAGTCAGTGATGCCATCCTACCATCTCATCCTCTGTCATCCGCTTCTCCTCCTGCTTTCAATGTTGCCCAGCATCACGGTCTTTTCCAGTGAGTCAGTTCTTCACATCAGGTGGCCAAAGTATCCAATGAACACTCAGGACTGATCTCCTTTAGGATGGACTGGTTGGGTCTCCTTGCAGTCCAAGGGACTNCATCTCATCCTCTGTCATCCGCTTCTCCTCCTGCTTTCAATGTTGCCCAGCATCACGGTCTTTTCCAGTGAGTCAGTTCTTCACATCAGGTGGCCAAAGTATCCAATGAACACTCAGGACTGATCTCCTTTAGGATGGACTGGTTGGGTCTCCTTGCAGTCCAAGGGACTCTCAAGAGTCTTCTCCAATACCGCAATTCAAAAGCGTCCATTCTCCAGCACTTAGCCTTCTTTATGGTCCAAATCTCACATGACTACTGGAAAAATCATAGCTTTGACTAGGTGTTCCTTTGTTGGCAAATTAATGTCTCTTTTTTAATATGTTGTCGAGGTTGGTCATAGCTTTTCTTACAAGGAGCATGTGAATGTCAATTGAATGGTACGAGGCTAATGATAAACTGTTGCAGTTGCTTTTAGCACTGAAATTCCTTGACCCTCATTGATCAAATTAAGGCCACAGAGAAACATTAATATTGGAAGAGCCCTTCAAAGTCTCTTCTAAAGATGTTTGTGGTTCCAAATAGCAAGGTTATGGCTCCCAGGTTTCGAAATGCAGATGAGTTTTCTGCTTCTTGTAAGGTCTCCCAGGAGAATCAGAATCCAGATACAATGAAGATACTGGATAAATTAATGGATAACACAGGAATAACAGAGGTCAATTTTGTTGGTTGGTTTTTAATTTTAAAAGACCATAGTTTGAAAGTGATTGACTTTAATGGCATGGGCAAGAATGTGCTCTGCTTGCTTTTCCTAGGTACCATGCTCAGTAACAGTGTTTCAACAGTATGTTTTATTAAGCACTGGTGATAAGTGTCTTAATTGATGTCTTCCATAAAAAGTGGTTTCTGTGGTCAAGCAAGTTTGAGAAATGTATTTAACAAATTCAGATATCTCTAAGTTTTGATACACTTGCATACTTTGGAAGCCACTTGGGGAAATAATATCCTAATTTTGAATGTCAATTCACATATACCTTTTATTAGTTTCTGTATTTTCTATGACATTCTCTCTTCCATTTTGTTCTATTACATTATGTCTATCCAATAAAAATTTATATTTGGCGATCACATGTAGATTGTTGATACTTAGAATTTAAATTATTTTCTATCACTAAGATAATTTGGACCACAAGGTAACCATCTCCTTCTGCTGACTACATAAATAAGGAAGTAGCTTGACATTTAACACTGATAAAGAGTAGCATCAAAAGGAAAGATTTTTGAGATTTGCTTGATTATTTGTGAGACTGAAAGTAAAAAGTGAAAGTGAAGTCGCTCAGTCATGTCTGACTCTTTATGACCCCATGGACTGTAGCCTACCAGGCTCCTCCATCCATGGGATTTTCCAGGCAAGAGTACTGGAGTGGATTGCCATTTCCTTCTCCAGGAGAGCTTCCCAACCCAGGGATTGAACCTGGGTCTCCCACATTGTAGGCTGACGCTTTACCATCTGAGCCACCAGGGAAGCTGATTGTACAGGTATAAATTCATTGAATACTAAAGGTCTTTAATGGTTATTTATCCCAACTGTTTATTAATATTAACTTCTTTTGTCGTCCTACATGTATTGGATGTATTTTATGTTCTGGGCATTATGCTTTATATTAGGGAATGAAGATGAATAAAACATAATCTCTGATCCCATCTGATTCTTAAACTGTATAAAATAATATATAGAGTTCAGGAAGACTTCCAGCCAGAAGTCAGCTTTCCAGTTTTTGTGTGCAAATGTCAGTTTTGTCCATTAGACTACCAAAAGTCCAAGTAATGAAGTAACTTGCTTGATATCACAGTTAACAAGGGGTAGTAGAGAAAATGGTACCCAAATGTTTGGGTGGAATTCAACGCTCCATCTAGTGGCCTAATATTGTAATATCAGTCCAGTTTAGTCGCTCAGATATGTCCAAGTCTTTGTAACCCCATGAATTGCAGCACACCAGGCCTCCCTGTCCATCACCAACTTCCGGAGTTCACTTAAACTCACATCCATCGAGTCGGTGATGCCATCCAGGCATGAGGTATTTTTTAATTAATGATTAACTTTGTATGACTAAAGTCAGAAATTTCTTCCAAGCTGGAAAAATACTGAGGAAGATCCCCATATATAATTTTATTAATCCAGTGAATATTTATTGCTTGCTTACCATGTGCTAAATACTGTTTAGTGTTTTGAAGACTATGTCGCAATTGAGCTTACATTCTAAATGTGTCCATATTGCTTAAAACTAGACTTTATTGAATCTCATGACTGCATTGATGGCTAATTGGAATTACCAATAAAAGCAAAAAAGTGTGTTTTGGGGAAAGTTGTCATCCCATTGTGTCTTTTGGTTCTGGGTCCTGGACAGTGAGGTGGGTTATCACTTCCTAACAGTTGTGACTAGGTCTACATTTCAAGGAGATAAACACACTAAAGTGTGAGAGGGTAGTTTTTGTTGTCAGAGTAAAAATACCATCCACAAAATGTGCTTATGACGATGACTTTATGGCTCTTGAGAATTATGTATTAGCCAGTCTGAATCACTTCTTAAGGGCTTATAGTGTGATGACAGTGTGCTAAGCAAGTGGGTGACATAAATATGTTCATAATATAAAGTATTATGTATATGAAATGAGGTTAAAATTTAACCAAGGAGGTAACACGCATTCACAATATGACATGAACTAGATTTAGACTGTTGTTTGTATTGATAAACCATGATTACATGCCAAGTGGATCATGTGGACGGTAAATCAGTTACTGTCTTTTATTATAAAAACCTCCTGTGTGCATATAAGCACATGTTATCTTAGCAAGTTTACTCCCCCAAACCTCAGTTTCTTCATCTGAGAAAATTGAATGATAACAGTAACTGCCTCATGGCATCGTTGAAGGAGTAAGTGCAGTTACACAAGTGGTCATATATGACTCTTTAGGTAATTGGTGTCAGACTATGGTCTGCTTTTCCTTTCTCTCCAAAGAAGCTTACAGCTATACAGGATCTCAGTGAGATCGCAAGATATGGTTTAAGTACCACTTGAAAGTCAGTGGAAGAGATATATAACTAAATTGAAAACTTGTGTCAGATGTGTCATTTGATAATGAACGCTGTAGATGTAGAAATAAGTATTTTAGCACCGTGTTCTCAAAAGACCAGAGGAAAATTCCTAAAATGTACAGGGATGATTTAGCTTAAAATAATGGCTAAAAATAAAAAAACATGTCACTTTCACCTAAGTATCATCCATTTCCTGTCTTCAAGTAATTATACATAGATTTTTACTGTGGTCAACTGTTCATCCCCAATCATAGCAGGACATAAAGCAAAGACTCAGAGTGTATAATCAGAATAGATGGTTCAGAACTTCCAGAAAACCAGACTCCCCCAAATACCTTGGTTATTTTCTCTCAAAAGCTTTGGTTTCTGAGAGCTACTTTATGACTTATTATCATATTCTTTTATACTAGTGAGAGTTAAGGTTCTTCACTTGGAAGCAACAGAAACTAATACAGGTTACACTTGAAATAAAGGGGAAATAGCTTAAAAGCAAAGAAATGAAATGTCACCATGAGTAAACTGGGCTAATAAATGATAGTTTATGCTGAAAAACATTAGAAGGCAGCGTTTAAAAGGTTGGATGGAGCTAGACTGCTTAAGACTTTGGAAGATAACCACACAGCCTCCATTGTATAAAACAGTACTGTACTGTAATGTCACAAACCTACCGAGAGAGTAAATGTCTATAAATTTTACACCCCCACCCCCAGTGTTTGTGAGTTTCCTAACTAGCATAGAGGATGTCCTAGATTCCATATAATAAATTATACCTTCTGAGACTGTAACTTGAATATACTTCTGTAAAGAACTGGATAGTAACTTCCTCCCTAAATGAAACACATCAAATTTCAACATTTTTGAAATATCAGTACCTTATTAATTTCAAAGGATCCTAATCCCCTGATTTTTGATCAGGGTGTATCATTTGTGAAGAAAAACAGTGGACCAGGAGTCAGTGGAATTTTAGTGCCAGCTCCATCACAGATAAGCTGTTTACCTATGTGAACAAGGACAAGTCTGTGAACATCTCTACACATGTTTTCTCATTTGTGCAAGGGAGTTTGTTCTATCTTGTTCAAGCTGCCTTGCTCTATCTTGATAAGTCATTATGAGGCTTATGTAAGGTAGTGTGTGAAACTCCCCTAAAAACCATGAAGAGTTACTTTTCTCTGTATAGATATTTGTGTGCATGAGTATAAATATAATAACCTATAGATAGTATAATTATAAGGTAATTTAGATTCCCTACTTTCTTCAATTTAAGTCTGAATTTGGTAATAAGGAGTTCATGTTCTGAGCCACAGTCAGCTCCTGGTCTTGTTTTTGTTGACTGTATAGAGCTTCTCCATCTTTGGCTGCAAAGAATATAATCAATCTGATTTCGGTGTTGACCATCTGGTGATGTCCATGTGTAGAATCTTCTCTTATGTTGTTGGAAGAGGGTGTTTGCTATGACCAGTGCATTTTCTTGGCAAAACTCTATTAGTCTTTGCCCTGCTTCATTCCGCATTCCAAGGCCAAATTTGCCTGTTACTCCAGGTGTTTCTTGACTCCCTACTTTAGCATTCCAGTCCCCTATAATGAAAAGGACATCTTTTTTGGGTGTTAGTTCTAAAAGGTCTTGTAGGTCTTCATAAAACCATTCAACTTCAGCTTCTTCAGCATTTACTGGTTGGGGCATAGACTTGAATAACTGTGATACTGAATGGTTTGCCTTGGAGATGAACAGAGATCATTCTGTTGTTTTTTGAGATTGCATCCAAATACTGCATTTCAGACTCTTTTGTTGACTGTGATGGCTACTCCATTTCTTCTGAGGGATTCCTGCCCGCAGTAGTAGATATAATGGTCATCTGAGTTAAATTCACCCATTCCAGTCCATTTTAGTT
>SJYX01019323.1:267393-313091 GCA_006410675.1 Oreotragus oreotragus | reverse complement strand
TTATTTTAAATTTATAGGAAAATTGTGAAGATATTAAATAGGATTACCGTATACCCCCTGTGCAGTTTCCATTATTTTGTGAGTGTATTTTTAATGTAGTTTTAAGAGCAGAACTGTGAGTTTGCTATTATGATTTTATTTTTTATGATACACACTAAGCGAAGTTTCATGTTTCTTTGCAGTTCGTTTCATCTTTAGAGTGTTTCTGACCAAGAAAGATACTTGAATTATCTACTTTTATATGTGCTTATATAATCAACATGGCTTAGTTTTAAGTTCATTTGCCCTTTGCCTTTTATGTTAGACTTGAATTTTATCCATTTTCATTTAGTTTTTGAAAATATAAAATGTTGATGTGTTTAGAATTTAAACTGTATGCAGAGGTATCCTCAGAAAAGTCTCAATGCTATCTTTATTACCTTGCTCCTGCTTTCCCATTTGTAAACATTTTATTATTTTCTATTTTATCATAGTGGTTATGTTCAAACATATGCTACCTATGCATATGTATATATTTCTTTGCATACATACACATGGATTTATGTATATATGCAATTTATATGTATACATATTTTACTCATATTTACCCATATTTTCTTACTCAAAATGTAGGCATGATAGATATTCTTTCACACCTTGGTATTTTTACCTGAAAGTGTATCTTACAAATCACTTCATATTTGTTTATAAAGATTTTATTTTTATATGGCTATATAATACTCCACAATGTCATATTTTTATGTAGTCAAACAGTCTTGTATGCCTAGGCATGCCACCAAAAATATGCTAAAAATTTGTGAACATATGTTTTTTAATTCTTATGGGTAAACACCTAGATTTCTTGGTCAGAGAGTGAATGCATATAGAGTTAGTAATTACAAAATTCTCTATAGGGTTTGAATCATCCAACTACACTTAATGATGTATGAGATTATTGCTTTCTCTGTAGCCTCAGTAACATATTTTTGGTTAGAATCTTAAATGTGTTCAGTTTTATAGGTAAAAAAAAATATATATATATATTTTAATTAATGTAAGATGAGCATCTTAAAGGGTGTTTTGCAGCATTTTAGAGTTAAATTTTTGCTAAACTAAATAGAAGACATCTTTGCACTTAACCAGAAGTATATATGAGTTAGATACTGTGTAAAATAAACTATGAGAATGGATTAAAGTACTCAAAATAAGTCATTTGTACTGGGTGGCTCTAAAACTCCTGCGTTCTTGGCAAATTAAGCCTTTTGGAGTTGGCTACTAGTCACAATAGCCATCTTTGTGGCTAGTCCTAAGAATGTTTAGGCACTTAAATTTCAGCACCTTGGAGAGCTATCATTGACTGTGAGTTAAGTACCTATCAGCCATTCAGAGGATTTGGGGTTTTCTGGTTCCATTGAAAATATTGTCTGGGCTTCTTGAAGGATTGTCTCATTTGGCCCTCTTCATCCAACAACCATAGATGTGCCTGAGCTTTTTCTTTCAGAAGCCTTGGTTTCTGAGAGCTACTTTATGACTTGTTATCATATTCCTTTAGACTAGCAAGAGTTAAGGTTCTTCACTTGGAAGCAACAGAGACTAATACAGGCTACACTTGAAATAAAGAGGAAACAGCTCATATTTCACAGGAAATACGTAACAGTTTCTCTGTTAATAAATAGCACACTGATTGCTTTTGCCCTTAGAAGCATTTCTTCATTAAGCGTCTTTGTACATATATACTTCCGTCCTGGTGCTTGTACTTCTGTAAAGATGAACCATAATTTGTAACACTAGATGGGTTTCTTTATGTAAGCATTTTTTGTAATTCCAGGAAAATGCTTATTTTGTTCTAAGTTCCCTTTTATGCTAACACGTAGGAGTCTCCTACAACATACTTAGCATCGTTAAATATGAAGTTTTTCAGAAGCAAATTGAGATATGCATTTGTTTTTAATTTTGTAATGTGTATTCTATCATAATCATCTTCAGGCCTTTAAAAACATTTTGTTGTGGGTATGAGATGAAAATATTTTGAGGAATTTCAGGGAAAAAGAAAACTTCAATGACATGTGTTCTGAAAAAAAAAAGTTTAAGCAAATGAATGTAAATGTTAATATTAAGGGTTCTATGGCCAAAATGTGTAAGCTTGATTAAAAAGAGAATGGCTTGGTTCTTTAAACAATGGCATCTCTGCAACTGGCATGTTATTATAAATATCTTTCTATTAAGCATCCTGATGCTAGATATTAATTTATATTATATCATGTAAAATTTTGTGTTTTTAATAGTGAAACATAGTTCAGTTCTAAAGATAATCTAAAAATCACACCTTGATCTTTTTAAAAGTGTAATCATACCTTCACACATCAGCAAGGAATAATATTAGCCATTGGTTTTCTAAGCTAACCATAAAATTATTAATTTCTTTTTCTTTCGGTTTTCCTTCTATTGAATTCTTGGTATAGGGAATTGAGATAGGGTAACCTTACAACAGGTTTAAATTCTGTGAATTTTTACTTTAAATTTTATTATTTTTGCTCACAAATCAGTTCTACTTCATCTCTTTTTCCTTAGTAACAGTTAAGAAAGGCTTAACCTAGAGATGCTTGACATTTTGAACTATGTTAAAAATTTTCACTACCTCAATTTTTTTTAATGAGGCAGGACAGAAAGAAATTTAAAAGAACAGATGTTAATCTTTTGACCTATCCATATTGAATCACAGAGAGAGTAATAGAGCAATAGCTACCTTAAGATTGTAAGAATAGGTGAGTCTGTGTATGAGAGTTTTTAATTTCTTTACTTTTAAAATATATTTTATATGTTCATCATAAAATTATGGCTGAAATCGTATAATGATTAGCTTAATCATGAAACAATCTGTTTTTGTTTTTTTTTGATTTTTTAAAAATTTTATTGAAGTATAGTTGATTTACAATGTTACTTTAGTTCCAGGTATATAGCAAAGTGAATCACTTATACATATACATATATCCACACTTTTTTAGATTCTTTCCGCATATAAGTTATTATAGAATACTGAGTTCCTTGTGCTGTCTAGTAGGCCCTTACTAGTTATCTGTTTTATATATAGTAGTGTATATATGTCGATTCTAATCTTCCAAATCATCCCACCCCCTCTTTCCCTCCTGGTAACCATAACTTTGTCTTCTGCATTTGTGACTCTCTGTTTTGTAAATAAGTTCATTTGTACAATTTTTTAGATTTCACATATAAGTGATACCATATGATATTTGTATATTTATTTTTAATATTTCATACCTAGGTCCTATCAACCCAAATTTCACATGATTATTGAGCCTGATTTCAACAATATTTTTCTCTAATAATCTTAACCAAGTAATTTTTTTGGTTGAAATAAATTAAAAAATAGGAAAATAATTTTGCAACTTTTTCACTGTATTCATGTATTTTGATTTAGCAATATGCCTTCTTCCCCCAGTGAATTCAGCAATGTTAAAATACCCTGTTACACAAAAGACTCATGAAGGCAGAGAACTTTCCAACATAAATCGCAGCAAGATCCTCCCTGATCTACCTCATAGAGTATTAGAAATAAAAATAAACAAATAGGACCCAATTAAACCCAAAAGCTTTTGCACAGCAAAGGAAACCATCAACAAAACAAACAAACAAACAAAAAAACCCACAGAATGGGAGAAAGTATTTGCAAATGAAGCAACTGACAAGGGATTAATCTCCAAAGTGTACAAACAGCTCATGCAAATCTAAATCAAAAAACAGGCCAATCAAAAAATGGGAAGATCTAAATAGATGCTTCTCCAAAGAAGACACACAGACTAAACAATCTGTTTAAAAAAATCTGTTTTTAAATTTTAACATCAATAGCAATGTTATAGTTGTTAAAATGATGTTTTGACATTGTCATTTAAAACATGAAAGACATTACACAGATCACTGACTAGGGGGAGGAAAGACAAGAGACCAGATGGCTGACATTTACTTTTGCTTTTGTCCTCCTTTAGTTGCTGAGTCTCGCCCAACTCTTTTGTGACCTATGGTCCCTCTGTCCATAGGATCTCCCAGGCAAGGCTGCCATTTCCTTTTCCAGGGACTCTTCCTGACCCAGGGATTGAACCCATATCTCCTGTGTTGGCAAATTAAATTTTTTTTTTTTTTTTTCCAGTGAGCCACCAGGGAAGCCACACATTAAGGCTGGCTGAAAGAAAAATTGCCATAGATTTGCTGGCATCTATTTTTTCAGATGGCAATGTTTTAATAGATTTTACTCACATCAGATTTTGAGCCTGGATAGAATAATGTTAAGGCCAAAAGTTTATATTTGACAAAACTTAATTTTACCTACCTCTGTTTCCTAAATTGGGATTTTGCCAAAATGGCAGTTGATTCCAGAACCCTCTTCTCAGGTCTTGGTGAGACTGACCTGAATCTTCTGGGAAAGGCCAGGGTCATGAGTTGGATGCAATTTTTACTCTATGTTTTAGTCACTGTTAATATAACTAACCACAGCTATTTCTTTGCAGTCTCTAAAGCTCTCTCTACCAGTGGGTAAAAGAATGCTTAGTCCCCATTCTCTGTGTATATTTTTCATATACATCCATACGGGCAATTAAAAATAGTGTAAGTAATAGCATATTTTATAGTTTTCTTGCTTATCCCTGTTAGAGAGTAAATTTCCTGGGGGACCGGGAGAACCATGCCTGTTTTATTTTAGTTTTACTGACATCTGATTGATCTTTAGCACTGTATACATTTAAGGCATACAGAATATTGGTTTGTTACATATATATCGCAAGAAAAGATTACCATCATAGCATTAGCTAACACATTCATCACATCACATAGTTACTGTTTCTTATTTGTGGTAAGAAAATTTAAGAGCTATTCTCTTTCAAATATATAATGTCGTATTATTAATTATAATTGTCATGCTGTCCATTAGGTCCTCCCACATTTTTTTTATCTTATAACTGGAAGTTTGTATTCTTTGACTGTCATGTCACCATTTCCCTTCCCCCCCCGAACCCTCATACCCCGGCAATCACCATTCTACTCTCTGTTTCTGTGAGAAACAGCTTTTTAAGATTCTGTACAATATGTGATATAGTATTTGCTTTTCTCTGACTTATTTCACTGAGTGTAATACTCTGAAGGTCCATCTCTATTGTCACAGATGCTATGTTCTCTTTATAATTAGGGCTCCACTGGCAGCTCAGACAGTAAAGAATCTACTTCAGTTCAGGAGACCTGGATTTGACCCATGGGTCAGGAAGATCCTTGGAGAAGGAAATTAACCTTTTCTCATTTCCATCCCTGTTCCACAGGACTGAGCAGTGTTTCCATGTAGCAAACTTACCCATCCATTTAACCATACTCTTACTCACCATTCTGTCCTGTAATTAGCCTAATAATAGATATTTCATCAAAAGATAAGATATATTCATAAGCAAGAAATGGACTTTAAGCATATAAATATTTCTGGGTAGTTTTCTTACTCTCTCTTTATAACACCATTTAGTTGAGATTTCCAAAGCTGTAGATCAAGAGCCCTCGATTCTTGTTTTTTTTGACCTTGCTAAATTTATTAGAGCCTTATCTACTACAGTTTCTTCATCTTTAAAAGGACACATCTGTTCAACTTTCCCTATAAGAAGAGTAAGTATATGAATAAAATGAGGAAGGAGTTCTAAAAATGTTGTGGAAAAGTAAAATTTTTAAAAAGTTTTGTTTAATTGGATAAAATTGAAAGAATAAACACATTGAACATATACATTATACACAAATGCACATATACATATGTGTGTATGTGTGTGTGATCTTTTCTTATATTGCATGTGTGCATGTATATATGTCTTTGAGACAATTTCCTTCTGGTAGTCTGACTATAAATTATACTGACTTACTGTGTTGTGAAAGCATCTTAAATCTGATTTTTTTAAAACATAATTCTTGCATTGAGAAAAAATATTTCACATGCTTGAGTATTTCACTGATTCTTCTGAATGAGACCTTGTGATTTGAATAGCTCAATCTTCATTGAGAAGTAGCTAAAATTTTACAATACTTTATTGAGGTCAGACTAAAAATAGAAGCCAAAGCTTTAGTATATTGATAACTCTCAGTGACATAGCTACACATAGCCTTTCTGCCATCTAGACATTTAGTTGATTCAATGACAGTTGAAGCCAGCTGTTAGATTTAGTTATGGTGTAAATGGTTGATAATCTTGCTCTGTTTCTATAGTTTTCAGAGTCTGGGCCCTCTGTGATAGAAATATTTTAAATTAAAACATGCAGAGATATAATTCACAAAAACACCCTGGCAGCTAAGGCATATTTTGCAATGGTAGCAACAGTGCCAATTTAGAATATGATCTCTGCATTTAAATTCCCAGGGATAAAGTTCCCATAACTGAGGTTTTGGACTAGTTCCCCCCTCTGTAGATTTTGATGAATGCTAGAGGCAGGATAGAGGGCAAAATACATATCCACACATTGCTGCTTTCAGTTAAAAATCGGGTATCCTTTTGATAAGTATCTGAGAATTCATACATACTGGAACTGACATAGTGATTCAAGGTTTGGGGAAGAAACACTTCCAGTTTCATTTGTTATTTACTTTGCAAAACTCAGCCTTTTTGAGTACATATATCTGGAGTTTTATCTCTATAGAACTGCTGTTCTAGGGCTTTCGATTCACAATTCAGAGTACTAGCAAGATATGGGAGTTTGTTTCATTTTTATTGTATGTTTGTGCACATGCTCAAATCTTAACATGTCCTGTTGCTATGAAGAATTCACCCATGTATCTGAACAAAGTCTATTAAGTAGACCAGCTTTTTAAAAAAACCTTTATCAGTATAAATAAAAAATGTCAGGTACAAGCATGAAATAGCTATTGAAATAATCAGAAAACAGAATTGTATCTTTAAAGAAAGCATTAATAAGCAATGGTTTGAATGGTAGATTGGATATACCAGTTAGATTCAATGACATAGTAACTGTAATCATTGATAATAATAGTCAGTCCCTTATGTTTATATTCTCATTCTTATATTTAGAGATTTGTCGGATTATTGGCAATGACTGGTGATAGAGGTAGAACCAAAGCATTATGATGATAACAGCAAAGCTTTTTTTTGAAAGTTTTTATGTGTACTTTAAGCAAGTTACATACAGTGTGTGCCAGTTATCATAATGAAATTGTGAACTGGATGCTGGTATTCACAGTTAAAAACCTAGATTTCAGAGGGTAAATCACTTGTCCAAGGACCTGCAACTAATACAGGACAAAACCAGTCCTGAGAACTATTAAAAGATGAGTCTGATTCTCAAGCTCATGGTTTTAATTGGCCTCAGTTTCTTAAGAAGCATAATTGGTGGCTTTGATAATTAGTTACATACAGTGTGTGCCAGTTATCATAATGAAATTGTGAACTGGATGCTGGTATTCACAGTTAAAAACCTAGATTTCAGAGGGTAAATCACTTGTCCAAGGACCTGCAACTAATACAGGACAAAACCAGTCCTGAGAACTATTAAAAGATGAGTCTGATCCTCAAGCTCATGGTTTTAATTGGCCTCAGTTTCTTAAGAAGCATAATTGGAGCAACCGGTGGCTTTGATAATGGAAGACTTTGTAGTTTGTGTGAAATGGAAATATTTGAGGATCTATCATGTTGAAATGGTTAAGCTTGTAGGTGGCTCCATATGGCATAACTAGAACTGAGGAGTACCTGTTGCAAATGTGAAAATTTATTTTCTTTTTATTAAAAAAATTAAAATCTTCAAGAAGGAATGAGTACTATGTCCTTGGAAATTATTGACCTCAAGGTTCAGAAAAAATTCAAGGAGAAGAGTTTCTCATGGAGGACAGAAAAAATGGGCTAGATTATTTCAAAAGTTCTGTCTACTGCTAAAGATTCTACCCTTTAGGTTTTAACTATTTAGCAAGTGTTAATTGGGGAGGCAAAGTAGAAAACATCCATAATTACTACATTTTGAGGTTACTACATACCAAGATTTCACTTTATGCTAGTTACTCTGTTGAGTGTGTTAATTTCTTTTAGAGGGTAATGGACTGACATGTTTTGACAAATTCTTACACTCAGCTTCTTTCGAGAGCTCTTACTGAAGATTATAATGTGGTTAGTTAGGTAAATTTGTATTCATGGTGAAAGAAAATTTCAGGTAGACGTTCTAACTTAAAAGAACTCTTGAAGCAAGTAAAGTATTATTATTTTTTTTGCATTATTATTTTTAATTGGAGAGAAATTGCTTTACGATGTTTTGTTGGTTTCTGCCATACATCAGCATGAATCAACCATAGGAATGCATAACGTCCCTTCCCTTTTGAACTCTCTCCCACACCAACCCCATCCCACTTCTCTAGGATGACACAAAGCACCAAGTTGAGCTCCCTGTCTCATACAGCAAATTCCCACTGGGTATCTATATATTTTACATATGGTAATTAAAAAAAAAAACCAGAGACATTACGTTGCCAACAAATGTCCATCTAGTCAAAGCTATGGTTTTTCCAGTAGTCATGTATGGATGTGAGAGTTGGACTATAAAGAAACCTAAACAATGCAGAATTGATGCTTTTGAACTGTGGTGTTGGAGAAGACTCTTGAGAGTCCCTTGGACTGCTAAGAGATCAAACCAGTCAATCCTAAGGGAAATCAGTCCTGAACATTCACTGGAAGGATGGATGCGGAAACTGAAACTCCAATACTTTGGCCACCTGATTCGAAGAACTGACTCATTGGAAAAGACCCTGATGCTTGGAAAAGTTGAAGGCAGGAGGAGAAAGGGATGACAGAGGATAAGATGGCTGGATGGCATCACTGACTTGATGGACATGAGTTCGAGCAAGCTCTGGGAGTTGGTGTTGGACAGGGAACCCTGGTATTCTGCAGTCCATGGGATTGCAGAGTTGGACATGACTAAGTGACTGAATTGAACTGAATGTATGTATATGTTTCAATGCTACTCTCTCAGATTCATGATGAACTTAAAAATTCTACATCTACTAGGGATGCATAAGAATCCAGTGTTTTTAGTATCATTTGGAATCTCAAACTAAATAATACATTTTAAAATACATGCTAAAAGCAAGAAGGAGATACAGTTCTTTGACTTTTTAAAGAAAAATGGTTTAAAATAATTTTAGATTATTTCATTGGCAGTTGTTGGGCCTATCTGCTTGTTGAAAATATAATGTGAGAGGTGAAGCACCACTCAGGCTACCTTTGTTGTCAATCATGTTTTATTTACTTGTTTTTAAGTGAATTTCCTCCATCTTTATAATTCTAATATGCCTCCATAGTCTCCTCCTCCATTTCTCTGTCCCCCCATGTACTTGTACTGAGATTCACTGCTCTTTATATGAACAAATAATTATGACATATGTATATAGATGAAAATAGGCCTTACCAATAGCTGAGAAAAGAAGAGAAATGAAACGCAAAGGAGAAAAGGAAGGATATACCCTCAGATCTGAATGCAGAGTTCCAAAGAATAACAAGTAGAGATAAGAAAGCCTTCCTCAGTGATAAATTGCAAAGAAACAGAGGAAACAATAGAATGGGAAAGACAAGAGATCTCTTCAAGAAAATTAGAGATATCAAGGGGACATTTAATGCAAAGATGGGCACAATAAAGGACAGAAATGGTATGGACCTAACAGAAGCAGAAGATATTAAGAAAAGATGACAAGAAATACACAGAACTATACAAAAAAGATCTTAATGACCCAGATAACCACAATGGTGTGATCACTCATATAAAGCCAGACATCCTGGAGACAGAAATCAACTGGGCCTTAGAAAGCATCACTACGAACAAAGCTAGTGGAGGTGATGGAATTCCACCTGAACTATTTCAAATCCTAAAAGATGATGCTGTGAAAGTGCTGCACTCAATATGCCAGCAAATTTGGAAAACTCAGCAGTGGTCACAGGGCTGGAAAAGGTTTTTTCATTCCAATCCCATAGAAAGGCAATGCCAAAGTATGTTCAAACTACTGCACAATCGCACTCATCTCAAAAACTAGCAAAGTGATGTTCAAAATTCTCTAAGCCAGGCTTCACCAGAAGTGAACTATGAACTTCCAGATATTCAAGCTGGACTTAGAAAAGGCAGAAGAACCAGAGATCAAATCGCTAACAACCGTTGGATCATCCAAAAGGCAAGAGAGTTCCAGAAAAACATCTATTTCTGCTTTATTGACTATGCCAAAGCCTTTGACTGTGTGGATCACAACAACCTGTGGAAAATTCTTAAAGAGATGAGAATAGCAAACCACCTTACCTGCCTCCTGAGAAATCTGTATGCAGGTCAAGAAGCAACAGTTAGAACTGACATGGAACAACAGACTGGTTCCAAATTGGAAAAGGAGTATGTCACGACTGTATATTGTCGCCCTGTTTATTTAACTTATATGCGGAGTACATCATGCAAAATGCAAGGCTGCATGAAGCACAAGCTGGAATCAAGATTGCCAGGAGAAATATGAATAACCTCAGATATGCAGATGACACCACTCTTATGGCAGAAAGTGAAAAGGAACTGCAGTGTCTCTTGATGAAAGTGAAAGAGGAGAGTGAAAAAGCTGGCTTAAAACTCAACATTCAGAAAACGAAGATCACGGCATCCGGTCCCATCACTTCATGGCAAATAGATGGGGAAACAATGGAAACGGTAAGAGACTTTATTTTTAGCCTCAAGAAGTGTCATAAATTAAGTTGCTATTTAAGCCCTGATTCTAGTAAAAGGGTCCAAATTTCCAAGGTGCCTTTAATGACTCTGCGCTCAGTGACAATGAAGTATTTCTTTAACAGACTGCCACTGAGCAAATATAAAAAAATGCACAGCTTGGAAAGAAAGCTTGCCATCTTCCCTTTCTTCAATTCCTTTCTTCTTTCTTTTATTTTCTTCCTTTTTCTCCTGTTTTCATCCCCTCTTTCTGTTGCTTCATTTTGCCTTTAGAGATGCCCTGTGAACCACCGTTCCTCACTCAGGGCACCACAGACGGGGTACAAGTGCTTCCTGACTTCCTACGTGACCTTCATAAAAGTTGAAGTTTTCCCGACCCCCACCTGGAATCTCTGTTATTCCATCTTCAAAGTGAGAGTGCCTGAATCAGCGCTCCCAGGTCCCTGCAAGCACTCAGATTTAAAGGGAAGAGTAATTTACGTAGGCTAGCTAAGGCGGAAGGTGATTTTGAGAGAGAAATACAAAATCATTAAGCAGATCAGTAAATTTGATAATGAATTGTTTCAATTAGATTCAGGTGGCAGCAGATGTTAAATTACTTTAGCAGAACCAAGCTTAGGGGTTTGTGGTTTACTTTTCTCATTGAAATGTATGGATACAAAGGGAGAGATCATATTTTCAGTCTAGCTTGACAGAAAGCCCCTACTGTGTGGGGCTCCCATAAGCATAACTGCATTGGACTGGGAGCAGAAGTGGACAACTCTCACCCCAGCCCTCCCTCCCTTCTCTCCCTGAGCGTGCTCGGGTGGAATCTACCTCTCTCTGCATCTCAGATCTCCAGTCTATAAATGAAGACTAGATTCAGCTCTGGCCCTAAAATATGTCTTGCTATTTTGCATTGCTCTTTACCTTTGCCAGACCCATTACATATGTTTCAAGTGTATTTGTGTCAGGAATATAGTATATTTTAGAGTATGTGGTTTACTTAGCTCCCAGGCTGGGAGGTCTGGTGGAACAGGACCCTTGATGCTCCTGGCACAGTGCCCCCTGCCTGTGTTAGACAGGGGGATATAGTCATCTGGAGCTGACTGTGATCATGGTGGTGGAGGTTGCAGAGCTGAAACAGAGGTGATGGAAGGTGAACAGTTCATCCTGTCACCAAATCAGCTCAAGCATCTCAGGCAGCTAACCCGAAAGTGCTTCCCACAAACCCCACACTTGGTATGATCCCCAAAGNAGGGGGATATAGTCATCTGGAGCTGACTGTGATCATGGTGGTGGAGGTTGCAGAGCTGAAACAGAGGTGATGGAAGGTGAACAGTTCATCCTGTCACCAAATCAGCTCAAGCATCTCAGGCAGCTAACCCGAAAGTGCTTCCCACAAACCCCACACTTGGTGTGATCCCCAAAGTGTCATGCCTATCAGTTTTGTTGCCCCAGGGGAGGCTGGACATCAGGATGTAGGGGAGGAGGGAGAAAGAACATGCTGGTCCCAGGAGGCATCCTGCCCCTTCTTCCTTCTTGAAGCATCACTCCTGGACACAAATGGCCCCAGGGCCTGGCTCCAGTGTGCCCTACACGGGGTAGCCCGAGGCAGGCAGAAGCCCTCCCTCACCGGCAGGCCCCATTTCTCCAGGCTCTCTGCCATGCAGCATCTAACAAAACCCCACCAGGTCTGCTGAGCTCCTGGGAAAACTGCCTCTTTAAGAACTTATCTCATATTTTCAGAAATTGACTGTGAAAATTCTAAGTAATGGTGTGACATGATCACACTCACTTTCTGTAGTTAATCCTTCACGAGGGTCAGGCGCCCCTCTCTTCTCGGTGGCTCATTTGATTGTCACCTACCTTGCACAAAACCTCCCAGCCCCGAGCACTGTCTGGTGGGATGACAGGCAGGCAGAGTGCTGAGCGCTGTGCAGGAATAACTGAATTAGAAAAAAGCTGCTGGCACTGTAATAAAGCGTTTAATGGACAGACAGCTTCTCTTGCCTTCCTTGGGGTAACACTAAATCCCTTTTTATTGTGGTTTGCACAGATGTTAGTGAGTTATCCATTTCTCTAATCATACTAGAAGTTGGCACATCCATCTTAAGTAAGAAGACCAGCCCACTTGCTTTTACAGAGTCCTTTTTCTAATAAACTTGTGTCAGTTTCAGGTCAGTTTTACCAATACAAATAAAATTCAAACAAATAAAAAGTATATTGTCTCATGATGAGATTTATGTAATTATGTCCCTTAGGTCACTTTAAATTTACACAGGGAGTTACACCCCGCATAACCCTTATTGCAGCCTGGATTTTCCTGCGATTCAAGAACACACACATACAAACACACAGCCGCAGAGTTTACAATATTGGATCCCTCAGGTCACGGCAAAGCCTGTGGTGCAGAACAGCCCCTGTTTATGTCCGAAGGGTGAGCTGGCCTGTGGGTGAGTCACAGATTTTTTTTTTTTTTTTTTAACAACTTCTTTCACATAAAATCTGCTCTCTGTCCGAGGCCAAGGCTGCAGGCCTGTCATGGCTTAAGGACCACCCAAAGATCTTTTTGCAAAAGACAATTTTGCAAAACAGGGTCACGGAACAGGAAAAAAAAAAA
Organism: Oreotragus oreotragus; assembly: GCA_006410675.1. NCBI lineage: Eukaryota > Metazoa > Chordata > Mammalia > Artiodactyla > Bovidae > Oreotragus > Oreotragus oreotragus. The sequence continues at coordinate 299,792 of SJYX01019323.1, read as the reverse complement.
ATGTGTTTGTTAAAAAGAGAAGGGGGTCAAAAAAACCTTCCCACCAAGGTGCTCCCAACTGCAACTTCTGTGGAACTGGGAAAGGTCACCTGAAGTTCAGGCCAGGATAAATAATTGCTGTGGTGAGGGGTTCCTTTTTCCCTTTCCATGGAGTTGATGTGTTCACAGCGGTAGCTGAATCTTGATAGATTGGCAGATGCTGAAAGGCAGCACTAGGCGGTGACCGGGGCAGGGTTGCACTTCAGTTCCCAGGGCAAAGGGTGGGCAGCTGAGGTCCTGGGCTGGGTGGATCAGAGGCCAGGTGACAAAGCCACCTCTGTCCTTTCACAGAGCAGGAGCAGAGCCTGGCCCTGGCATCATCCTGGCATGGACGCGACAGGGTGAGATCTCTTGCATGACCGAGGCCCAGGGCTGCCGCTTGCCTTTGTGTGCACAGAATTACTGCTCTCTGGGGCCTCCCCCTGCAAGCGAGCAGGGCTGTCTCTGTTGTGCTTCCTGGTCCAGCCGTCCACTTCATAAATCAAAGATGATGGGTGGTGCTTTAACCGTTTGGTGTCCTGTTTCAAGGAGGAAAGCAACTATGGCTGCTGCAAGGAGGGAAGCCGAGGAGGATTAAAGAGTCTCTGGGCTCCCTCATTCACCCACTGGTTATGTTTCAGAAACTGAGGTCCTAAGAGGAGGCGTGGCTTGCTGAGGGCCCGTCTAACAAGGCATGAAGAGCTTAGACTGGTCTGGGACCCTGACTCCAAGTCTTTCTTCATTCATTGGCTCATTCATCATTTCATTGGGTAACTATTTACAGGGGGCCTACCATGTGTCAGGGGCTTCCCAGGTGGTGGCTCAGCAGTAAAGAATCTGCCTGCCAATGCAGGAGACACGGATTTGATCCCCTAGATTGGGAAGATCCCCTGGAGAAGAAAATGGAAACTCACTCCAGTATTATTGCCTGGGAAATCCCATGGGCAAAGGAGCCTGGTGGGCTACAGTCTAAAGGGTCACAGAGTCAGACAAAACAGAATGACTAGGCTCTAGTACTTCACTTCGACAAAGAAATGTTAGTGATTTTTTTGGTCACAGGGCTGGAAAAGGTTTTTTCATTCCAATCCCATAGAAAGGCAATGCCAAAGTATGTTCAAACTACTGCACAATCGCACTCATCTCAAAAACTAGCAAAGTGATGTTCAAAATTCTCTAAGCCAGGCTTCACCAGACGTGAACTATGAACTTCCAGATATTCAAGCTGGACTTAGAAAAGGCAGAAGAACCAGAGATCAAATCGCTAACAACCGTTGGATCATCCAAAAGGCAAGAGAGTTCCAGAAAAACATCTATTTCTGCTTTATTGACTATGCCAAAGCCTTTGACTGTGTGGATCACAACAACCTGTGGAAAATTCTTAAAGAGATGAGAATAGCAAACCACCTTACCTGCCTCCTGAGAAATCTGTATGCAGGTCAAGAAGCAACAGTTAGAACTGACATGGAACAACAGACTGGTTCCAAATTGGAAAAGGAGTATGTCACGACTGTATATTGTCGCCCTGTTTATTTAACTTATATGCGGAGTACATCATGCAAAATGCAAGGCTGCATGAAGCACAAGCTGGAATCAAGACTGCCAGGAGAAATATGAATAACCTCAGATATGCAGATGACACCACTCTTATGGCAGAAAGTGAAAAGGAACTGCAGTGTCTCTTGATGAAAGTGAAAGAGGAGAGTGAAAAAGCTGGCTTAAAACTCAACATTCAGAAAACGAAGATCACGGCATCCGGTCCCATCACTTCATGGCAAATAGATGGGGAAACAATGGAAACGGTAAGAGACTTTATTTTTTTGTGCTCCAAAATCACTGCAGATGGTGACTGTAGCCATAAAATTAAAAGGCCCTTGGTCCTTGAAAGAAAAGCTATGGCCAACGTAGAAGCATAGTAAAAAGGAGAGACATGACTTTGCCTGTGAAAGTCCATCTGGTCAAAGCTATGATTTTTCCAGTAGTTTTGTATGGATGTGAGTATTGGACTTAAAGAAAGCTGAGTGCTGAAAAATTGATGCTAAGATCACGGCATCCGGTCCCATCACTTCATGGCAAATAGATGGGGAAACAATGGAAACGGTAAGAGACTTTATTTTTTTGTGCTCCAAAATCACTGCAGATGGTGACTGTAGCCATAAAATTAAAAGGCCCTTGGTCCTTGAAAGAAAAGCTATGGCCAACGTAGAAGCATAGTAAAAAGGAGAGACATGACTTTGCCTGTGAAAGTCCATCTGGTCAAAGCTATGATTTTTCCAGTAGTTTTGTATGGATGTGAGTATTGGACTTAAAGAAAGCTGAGTGCTGAAAAATTGATGCTTTTGAACTATGGTGTTGGAGAAGACTCTTGAGAGTCCCTTGGACTGCGATGAGATCAAATCATTCCATCCTAAAGGAAATCAGTCCTGAAGATTCATTGGAAGGACTGATGCAGAAGCTCCAGTACTTTGGCCACCTGATGCAACAAACTGACTCATTTGAAAAGACCCTGATGCTGGGCAAGATTAAAAGCAGAAGGTGAAGAGGACAGCAGAGGATGAGATGGTTTGCATCACCGACTCAATGGACATGAGTTTGAGCAAGCTCCGGGAGTTGGTGATGGACAGGGAAGCCTAGCATGTTGCAGTCCATGGGGTTGCAGAGTCCAGACAAGACTGAGTGAATGAATTGAGAGGCCTACATTTAGATGAATGTAAAGGGGAGTAGTTGGCAGTGAGAAGTTTCTTCCTAGCTTGAATGTAGTAGTTTATGAGCTGAAGGAGAAAAAGAAGGAAGAAAGGAAGAAAGAAAGGAATTTTGACTCTTTAAATTAAAAACAATTGAATTCATGATATAGGATTATAAAAACTCAGGGCCACTTGCACAGACGGATTAAATTCTCTTAAGTGATTAGTTGAAACAGCTGGGTCTGTAATAGGTGTGTCTAGAAATCAGATGCTATGAGAGAATAATCATATAGTGTGTAAATTTCCCCCTTCAGATAAAGAAGCCTGCTAAGATGTAAGCAAACTGAGTTACATTGATGTGCTATAACAAGGGAGAACAAGGCAGAATTCCAAAATGAGACCTATAGGGGAAATGAGCACATATGTTTTATTGCTTGTGGTTTGTGTTGGTAGTTCTTAGGGCAGGACTTCCAAAATTGGGCAAGACATTGGTCCCATTGATTTCTTAAGGAAACACTTTATGCAAATTTCATGGGAAATAGGTTGGACTTGGCTTAAATTTGTGACTACAGAGGCTTGAATGCTATGTTGCTAAGAATGGAGAGCATAGGGCTGACATTAATGATGCCATGGAAGAGTAAACAAGATATAGTGACAGATTGAATGCCGAGGGGGGACCTAAATGACATTACTGGCTTGTGACCACTGTGACAACAAAAGAGCAAGATAGATTGTGTGACAATTGCTTCTTGTCCAAGGACAACTACGGATGGAACAGTAATCACAGCAAGGCATGTGTTTCTAGATAAATTAACATATGTGACAAGGTATGTATCCAATGAAGGTAAAATTAAAAATTATTCATAAGTTAATGAATCCAATTATAATCTATATCTTCTTTGACTTTTGCTTGACTTTTATAATAAATGTCAACATAGAGTAGTTATGAATTTGTGTAAACATAGTAATTCTCATTTGTCCATTGCTGGCTTACTGTATAACATGCATTGTGTGAAGTGTTTCATATGCATCATTTTAATTAGTCTGTATATGTGCAGCTTTCACCCCCTATGTTTAGAGGGTGTTTATATAAACATTGATATTTAGAAAGGTAGAGACTCTTGTCCAAAGTTATACAGCCAGTAAATTGTAGAGCCCTCCATTTCTTAGACCCAGACCCATTCTCTTAAGAATTTGGCAGCCTTCTTCATAATTAACTTTCAGATCATGACCTACCCTGGAGGAAAAACCATTATTCTTCAATTAGCATTTGAAATGGACAAAGCATGAAAGGGAGTGGCCCAGGGAAAGAAGGAATATTTTTGAGCCAAAAAGGAAACAAACAGGCTTTTAGTAACCCAACGAACTTCTGTTGTCATCATTATTGACAACAACCACACTACAGGGGTATTCATTTCCAGATTGTGCTTAAGCCCTAATTGATTTATTTTCATTTTGTAAACTGCCCATTTTATAAGAACCAGTAGGTCTTGATGTAACTAGACCATCTCAAATGAACTGAAGGAGGAGCTATGGGGAAAGGGTTTTTACCAAGATAAAACAAACACCTGTGACTTCACCTCTTTGCAGAAATTAACTGTGGCTTTGATATCTCTTTTTGAGTCTTGCGTCAAACCAGAAAATAAGGATAAAAGTGTATTTTGTACAGATCTCTTTGATTTTACTGTGGGTAAGTCACTTAACCTCTTTGCATCTATTTTATCATCTCTGAAATAGAATAGCTTCCTTACAGACCACCTTATTATGAATCTCCAATACAAGTCTTTTGTTGTTGTTGTTATCAGCATTTGTTTATTTTTTTAATTAATTCTTAGTGGAGTATAGTTCATTTCGATTGTTGTATTAGTTTCTGCAGGCTTCTCAGGTGTCTCAGTGGTAAAGAATCCCCCTTGCCCATGCGGGGGACACAGGTTTGATCCCTGGAGCTGGGTAGATTATGCCAGACCCTTTTCACAGGTCTTCTTTAGGGCAGTGTTGGTGAAGATGTCCAGGCTTCCCAAGTGGCTCGGTGGTAAAGAATCTGCCTGCCAATGTAGGAGATACAGGTTCAGTCCTTGGGTAAGGAAGTTCCCCTGAATTAGGAAAGGGCAACCCACTCTAGTATTCTTGCCTGGAGAATTCCATGGACAGAGGAGCCTGGTGGGCTACAGTCCATGGCATCACAAATAGACACGACTTAGTGACTAAACAACAACATTAGTTTCTGTTGTACAACAAGGGGAATTACACAAACTCACACACACACACACACACACACACACACTCATTCTTTTTAAGATTCTTTTCCCATATAGGTCATTACTGAGTATTGAGTAGAGTTCTCTGTGCTATACTCTAGGTCCTCATTAGTTATCTATTTTATATATTATATACAAATATATAATATATATTTATCCATGTGTGTATGTCAATCCCAACCTCCCAGTTATTTGAAAGCCACTAAAAACGAATACAACATTCCGCCAGTGTCAAAAGGGTCCTTAGTTTGAATATTTTCCTTTTCCCTTTGATGTTTTACAGTTCAGTGTTAGTTGAACTTTAGACTCCAATAGAGGATCTGCTTCTTGGTTGAAAATACCCCTTAGTGATAAAAAAAAAAATCTAGATATCAAGCTACCTTGAAATGTTCATAAGACACACAAAAATAATTGGCGCACTGTGAAGATTAATAGGGTACTTGCCAAATACATGAGGCTACTTACAGAAAACTTCTTATAAGTACAATCTCTTTAAAAGGTGGATTGTTTTTATTATTAGAATTATAATCACTTACCCCAATAAGATGTTAAAAAAATTCACAGAGCCATTTGAGAAACTAATGTGGAAAATATAGAGTCCCACAGGATGCCATTCTTGCCACTCTCGATTTTGTCTCCAGGACCCACCTACTCAGCATCCTAAGTGCTAGCTGCTGCTGCTGGCTCAGAAATAGTTTGTTCAGAGAATGAATACCAAGTTTGCCTGTCATTGTAAAACTCCAGTTTGATTTTTGACTCTTTAAAGAGTATCTTTAAAATCTGTGTTGGATAAAGGAACGGAGAATCGATGTTTACTGAAGTAGCTATTGGGACTGACAGAAGAGATTTTTGATTTACATTCAAAAATATAGACAAAAAGCACAAATTATAACCAAAAACTAGAAATCTAGGAGATACTCCCTCATCTTTTGACTCAAGAGTTTAATTAGTTTTACAGAAGAAAAACACTATTTTATACCACATGATGATTTACACAGCTGCATAATTTCTACTTTTATAAGCAGAAAAAAAAGAGAAGCTGTTGGGCATAGAAGATATTTATTTGAAATCATTTTGTATACAAGTGATAGACTCAAGATATACAGAGCAATAATCCCTTGTTTTAACTCCAGTGCCTTAACCATTGCATGCAGTATTTACTTAGTAAATGCTTAGTGATGTAATAAGTGAGTTCCATAAGTCCAGGACAGTTAGTGACTGTCATCAGTGTTGCTAATGATCTTTCAGGCTATTTGGATACACAAACACACCATAAAATATAAGAATCAGCTCCTCAGTATCCATCACACAAAAATAATCAGTTCTGTACACTGAAACAGGTTGAGAAAAACAGAAAGTAAACTGAATAGGGACTTTTGAGAGAAATGATTGAGGATAGATGAAACAAATAGGGGCCAGAAGAAGGGCTATTTTAAAGGGGAAGAAGGGCTATTTTAAAGCAGCTGGCATAGGTGCTAGTCTATCCATGTTGTTGCAAATGCTTTATTTCATTCTTTTATGATTGAATAGTATTCCGTTGTATATATGTACCACATCTTCTCTATCCATTTATCTGTCAATGTCTTAGATATCATGCTTAGTGCTGCTGTGAACACTGGGGTGTGTGCATCTTTATCGATTAAAGTATCTATGAATATATGACCAAGAAAGGGATTGCTGGGACATATGGTGACTCTGTTTTTAGTTTTTTAAAGGACTGTTTTCCCTAGTGGCTGGTCCAGTTTATATCACCTCCAACAGTGCAGAACAGTTAGCATTCATTATTTGTAGATTTTTTAATGATGGTCATTCCGTCAGATGTGAGGTGGTACCTCATTGTAGTTTTGGTTTGCATTTATCTGATGATTAGCAATGTTGAACATCTTTTCATGTCTAAATAGGCCATCTGTATATCTTCTTTGGTGAAATGTCTGTTTAGGTCTCCTGCTCGTTTTATTGATTGGATTATTTGTTTTTTGTCGTCAGTGAGTGAAGTAAGTCAGATTGAAAAGACAAATATCATATTGTATCATCTATATGTAGACCTGAAAATCCCTGGAAAAGTTTATTGAGCCAGAGAATTAACTGACTCAGGATAAGTTGCTCAGATTATTTTAATAATATAGACTAAGAATTAGAAACTTAAAAACACAGTATACACCACTAGAGCTATAGATTAATATGGAGCTGGGAAGAAAGTTGGTATCAAGGTCACCCAAACTATAAAATTACTTTTGTTTGACGTAAGCAGAATTCATGTACCATATAGACCTGCCTAGTCAGGAAGATGGGAAAATTGCTCTGAAACTTGATGTATTTCCTCTTCCCAATTCCAATTCTTATGGATCACACACATACTGTGGTTTTCCTACTCTTGGGGCCTCTGAAATACCCCAATCTTCTCTTGACATAGAATGATTAACTAAGACAGCTTGAGACATAGCTTCTCTGACAGTGTCAGCATTAGGAATGTTCCTCTGAGGTAGAGTATCAGTAGGCATTAGGGCATTCGTTTGGGCAGCAACAACAGCAGAAAGTTTCCTAATCTTCGCTAACAAGAACAGGCTGAGAACATTGTAAAGCCATTCTCCTCCAATTCATTTTTTCTTTTTTAAGTAAAATAACAGGCTGAGAAAATCAAGAGATTCTGTAAAGGAAAATGAAAACCAAAATTAGACCCAACACTGTTTACATCTAAAGTAGTGAAATGCACTCAGAAACTTAAAACTTCCATAAGCCTCAATTTAACACCCTCATGTTTTGCTACAATTAGCCTAAGTATTTATGCTTTTGAAAAAAATCAATGATGACGTGGGTTAGAACTCTCTTGAATAAACGACCTGTGCAATGAATGAAATCCTTTAGAATCTATTCTTAAATGTCTCTGCTTGGCCTTTTCCAATAGTCACTTCTAAGAGCTATTTAACCAACAGTTACAAGTATTGGACGACTGCCTAATAATGAGGCAAAAATCCATTTCTCTATGTACTTACCCATGGATTGTTGTTCTGCCTTTCTTGAGGCTACAGTCTAATGACCCGTCTTATATTGGTCAGCCTTTCATGTTTCATCTGGTGATTTAATGCTTTTAACTCAGCTTCTCTGAGAAACTAATGGTGACAAATTGTTTCTTTAACTTATAAAAGCTATATTATGACTGACAAATACAATATGTATCATTAAGAGGGACTCTCCTCATTCTAAACTTGGAGAGATTTGTCAGACTGTGATTTCTTAATGGAATTGTAGCCCCTTCTGAGAATATTAACATGCCTGTTAGTATCTCCTGTAATAAACATATCATTTTATTCTAGGCAGTTCTGAGGCTTTGCATTGCCATTATTCACAATGTACTCCATGTATATTTATTGAGTAATATATTCTGGAATTCTTCCAGTACAATCCTTTAGCTCCCCAGTGTTTTCCCTTCCATTAAAGGGACCATTTATCCCATCAGAAAAGAAGTGAAACAAAAATACAGGAATTTTCTTTGTATATACAAAAACAAATGTCTTTTAACTGCTCTCTGATGTACAGTAGCTGGAGATGGAGAGCTGTTCTGGGATTGGCTAAAATAAATTTTTGATGCATAGTTTTCCCTCCTTGGAGGATAATGTATGTATTTTCTTGACAACAGGAAACCAAAGAAAGATTGCTATATTGCAATTGATTTTGCCTATCGTAATGGAACCAAGATGAAATTTGTATCCAAACTGAAAAATATTACATAAGACAAATGAATGTAGGCTACGTCCATTGCCTATACAAAATGCCAAGATTGCTTCATATTTTATCCAGAGAAAGACAATTATTTGTCCAATATGTTTGCAATAAAACATAATAAAATGGAGTAACAAATGTTATGTTTGAAAGCTCCTATACCTTCCAATAATTAAACATAATAACTGGAATATTCTCAGCACAGCTTACCTGTCAGTTATCCTGCATATGGATTTCCACTTATTTCCGCTAAACTGTTAGTCTTCAAGAGGCAAGCTTTTAAAGACTAGGGCATTTAATATTAGTGAAGAGAAATAAAAGGTTGGTAGGACTGTGAAGAAAGCTGAGTGCCGAAGAACTGATGCTTTTGCACTGTGGTATTGGAGAAGACTCTTGAGAGTCTCTTGAACTGCAAGGAGATCCAACCAGTCCATCCTAAAGGAGATCAGTCCTGGGTGTTTATTGGAAGGACTGGTGCTGAAGCTGAAACTCCAATACTTTGGCTACCTCATGCAAAGAGTTGACTCATTGGAAAAGACCCTGATGCTGGGAGGGATTGGGGGCAGGAGAACAAGGGGACAACAGAGGATGAGATGGCTGAATGGCATCACTGACTCAATGGACATGAGTTTGGGTAAACTCCCGGAGTTGGTGATGGACAGGGAGGCCTGGCGTGCTGCGATTCATGGGCTCACAAAGAGTCGGACACGACTGAGAGACTGAACTGTACTGCGGGTGTTCCGGGGTACCTTAAGTTAAGCATTCACTTAACTTAGAGCTAGTTGGAGCATTGACACACGCAGGACATTGAGAGGAATAGGTGGTGGCAATCTTAGAATGTCAGCGTGCTATCGGAAGGGAACGTGTGGCCATGGTTTGAGTCAGTCACATGGGAGCACGAAGGCCCTGTTTCAAAGGAGTTTAAAAGTAAATGCTCAAGCTTTCAAAAGACAAGTCTGTTGCCTCCAAAAGTGTTTTAAGAAATTGTGAAACTGTCTTCCGAAATGACTTTGCCGTTTTGTGCTCCCACCAGCAATGAATGAGAGCTCCTACTACTTTACATCCTTGCTAGTGTTTGGTGTTGTCAGTATTTTGGATTTTGGCCTTTCTGATAAATGTGCAATGATATCTCCTTGCTATTTCAGTCTGTAATTCCTTAAAGATATGTGAGATTGAGTATCTTTTCAGGTCGTTGTTTACTATCTGCATGTCTTCTTTGATAAGTGTTCACATCTTTTTCCCAGTTTTTAATTGGTTTGTCTATTTTCTTTTCTGTGTTTTCTTTGACCTATAACGTTATCTTAGTTTCAGGTATAAAATGTAATGATTTTTTCTTTGTATGCATTACAACATGATCACTACAATAAATCTTGTTAGCATCTGTCATCATATATAGTTGCAGTTATTTTTCTTGTGGTGAGAACTTTAAAGAGCTTCTCTCTTTGCAAGTTTCAAATATCCAATACAGTATTATCATCATAATAACTGGTTTTCTCTTTGTTAAGTTTTAAGAGTTCTTTTTTGTTGTTCAAGTCTTTTATAAAATAGATGGTTGGCAAACAGTTTCTTCAAGACTGTGAATTGTCTTTTCATTCTCTTAATATTTTGCAATCATTAAAAAATGTAGATTCTAACCTTGAAGTTTAAATTAATACCCTAGAGGAAAGCAGAGGCATGGATGGAAGGCATGAGCCTAGTACAGTAGTACCCTTCTGCACCTTTTCCATGGAGACATTAGGGTTTCCATTAGGACACTGGGCTGTGCCACACAGTTTGAAAACAAATAACTATACTGCTGTAAGCAGTTGATCGATCAAATATTTGAAGGGAATTCAGTTTGATAGTCCTAACTGCTCTCTGGAAGTTTAAGACTTTGAATAAGGGAGAACTTTTCAACTGTCAGAATACTTCAAAGAGCGAACAGTGGTTATGGGTGGCAGATAGAGTAACGAGTTTAGCAACTAAAATACATGCCACCCAATTACATTGGGATTTCAAATATTCAACAGATAATTTTTGTTTGGATATTCGGATAAATATGTCCCGTGTAATGCTTGGAATATATTAGTTTTTTTCATTATTTATTTTAAATTCCAATTTAACTGGGCAGTATGTTTTATCTGATAATCCCAGTACTAGATGATTCTGAGTCCTAGAAATGTCCAAAGTTGGGAGTCCATTTGGTAGAAATCTTTTTGAGGAGTTCAAGTTGAAAAAGGGTACTTTCACACATCTTCCAAGTAAGAGGCTCTGTAATTATAGATTGCTAAGAAATGAGAGGGGCGGAGTTTTGCAATATAGGAAAAGTTATTTTAAAGTGTTTTCCTTCTATTCTCACATCTTCAGTTTCTTTGAAGGATCTCAGGGACCTAATAAATGGACTCAAGGAAACAGTCATAGTTAACATGTCCTACCCGTGAGCATCTTCATTTAATACAGAAGTTAGCAGCATCTTAATTAACGGGATTTTCAAGCAATAATTTCTGATATTTGACATTATCAAGGAAGATGGCTCTGAGGCAGGCATGGCAATTTATAGAAGAGGAAACTTTCTCACATTTGAACTGTGGTACATTTATAAAATGTTTCCTCAGTCATTTCTTAGTTTTTGTACCAGCGCCTGATTTTGCTTAGTAAGACCGTCCTGTTTCTGCTCCTAGTCCATGAGGTTAATATGAACATGATACTTATGTCTGTCAGTCACCATCACAGCTTCAATGGTCAGCTTATAGATAAGCTAAAGAGTAAGAGTCTAGAGAACTTATAAGAACTGATCTGTTTGTGCTGGATTTCGATACGGGCAAATGTCATAGTGCTTCTGAAAGCCAAATGCTACCACATAGAATCTGAGTATAATGCCACTAGAAGAGGAACAAATCCAAGAGATGGAGGAACCACATAGGGTTATTTATCATCATATGATCCCATGGGTCAATATCTGTACCTGGGTTTTGTGTCACTTGCAACCAAAAGAGTCCTGATGGAAGAGTAAGTGGGTGTAATCTACCAGTTTATAATTCATCTCTGATAGAGTAGATTTACAGAGCTGAAGAGTGTTTCCTGTAATACCACTGTGACTTGATTATCGGTCAAAATCTGTGACCTGATTATATAGTCCTTTCCATCCTAACTCTATCTAATGGGATTTACATAGAGAAGAGAAGACTTTTTAAAAGAAGAGGAGGAATTCTCAACAGAGTGAATAAAGCATAAAGTTTGGTTAAATAGCGTGAATTCATTATTACAAATCAGATTTGCATAATTGTGCATGTGACCTGGTTGACCTGGACTTCATAATTCCATTTGGTGTTCAGCTTTGTTCTGAGGCAAAAGATCGATCATATTGCAACATGTGAGTCTTTGATAATGTGTATCAGTGAAAAAACAAAAACAAAAAAGGAAATGATTAAACATGGGGACATAATTATTAATATTTTAAAGATGTATTTTCCCCTTTGACTTGACTCTTATCTTCTACAAGCTACTTGGAGCTAGAGAAATATGCTGGCTTTGATAAGTTTCTAAAAGCCAAGTGTAAATATATGTGTTTGGTGAGTACAAATATAGCTCAGAGTTTTGTCAGAGATAGAGTCCTTCCTCTATTGATTATGAATTAACTTCATTTCTTAATGAAAGAGGCAGCTCTTTTCTTCTTTTCTCCATTACCAATAATTTAGCTTGAAATACAACATGGTCTATCCTCCAACTGAAACCATTGTAATTAAATTATCCAGAGTCTTAAGGATTTTGATTAATCGGAATCTATTATGTAAAAGTTCATTGAAAAACTGGATGTACTTCAAATAACATTGTAATTGAATATTTTTTTTTGAGGAATTTATTTTCCAAAATGCTCTGCAAATCTGAGAATTCAAAGGTCTATCCTGTCTCTCTTATTATGGAAATTGGAAAATCTAGAGAAAGGAGAGCTATTTTTCATGAAATCAGTATATTCTTCCTCACCACTTCATCAAATGATTCTTGAAGTAAACAAACATGGTTTAGTGGATAGGACAGAGGTATATTGCAATATTTTTCTGTTTCATGAAAAAATGTATATACTTACTGTAATGTACCAAACAACCTTTATAGAAAAATTATTTTAGAAAATGATTAAAGGAGAAAAGTCTGATTGATACTGTCTTTAGAAATAAGTTCTCTTTCCAGCATACACAGAGATGAACAGATCATGAATTGACCAAAATGTTTTTTTTTTTTCCCTAAAATTGTACCATGCTTAGGAATGAGACAGGAATGCAATGTGTGCCTTATTATACACTCAGGCCAGCCTCATTTAACTTGTCATATTATCTTTTGGGTTTAGCCAAAAGACATTGATTTCAGCTGTAGTAAGTTCTCAGTCTGCAGGAGTTAACTTTGCTACCATCTAGAGATTAGAATATCAACAGATCATTTTATAAATACAACTTAGTTACCAGCATATGCTGCTGATTTTATATACATTTATTTTAATGTTCTCTTGCCTCCTGACACCAAAGAAACCAGGTTATAACCAGTAGGGTAATGCATATCTGAACTAGGATTGAAAAAAAAAAAAAAGAAAATTGAATGTGTTGTCTCTAAGGGGATCACCAGTACTGTTAGATTAAATGCCAGGCTTGCAGAGGCACTGAAGGAGTTAGCTGAAGATTCTACTGTAGTCACTCTTTCTGTTCTCACTGTTCTCCTGGCACCTTGGCTAGATGTCCTTTCATCTGGAGTGACTATAATTTATGGAACAGCCTGGGTCACTTTTGAGAGGAAAAGAGGATTCTATTAGTAAATATATTACAACAACTGGTATAAACTGAAATAGATCTGATAAAACAGGATCTGTTCTGTTCAATTCAGTCACTCAGTCGTGTCCGACTCTTTGCAACCCCATAAATCACAGCACGCCAGGCTTCCCTGTCCATCACCAACTCCTGGAGTTCACTCAGACTCATGTCCATTGAGTCAGTGATGCCATCCAGCCATCTCATCCTCTGTCGTCCCCTTCTCCTCCTGCCCCCTATCCCTCCCAGCATCAGAGTCTTTTCACCCTAATTGTAGTGCTCTAAATATAATTGTTCAAGTCAACAGTTATTTGGTAAATACTTATGAACACCTAAGATATGCCAGATACTAGAGCTACAGTGTACAAACAGAGTCATATCACCTACACCCGTGGAGATTGTAGTCAGATGGAGAAGTGAAGGATAGAGGGAAAGGCAGATAGAGAGTAAAATGAATGATGTTATCTGTTCAATTTTGTATTTGCCATTCTGTATTTGGTTACACTTTATTCAGTGGAGAATTACAACTCCCTGCCTTTTGCTACTGGAGTCCATATCCTTTTCACTAGATGGGGTATCCATCTCCCAGCTGTTTGAGTAGCTCATGCCTCACAGCTGCCCAGGCCTCTGGATCACTGCCTCATTCTCTTGGGATTGCACTTCACTATCCCTAAGGATGCAGAAGCCTGGTCCTTGTGGCTCAAGCCCTCTCCCTGTGGCTCAGGCACAAGATGGCTTTGGTGTACTATCAGCCTTTATGGCCACTGAGTGTTTGCAGTGTGTCTCGTAACTGAATTTTTAATCTTACCAAATTTTAATCAGTTTAAATAGCTGTATATGTGCCGAGGTCCAGCCCCGGTGGATCCAGGGTAATTCAAAGGGGAGACAGCATCAGCAAGGAGGAAAGAGTTATTTAATTAGAGATATAAAGAGAGATTAGGGAAGAATGGTGTAGTGAGAGAGAGGAGAGAAAATAGAGGAGAAAAGAGGCTGTCTGTATTCCTTGGTTTACATAGAAAGCCAATAAAGCCCTGAGACAAGGGACTTACACCATCTACGTAGGCTGCCGGCGCCTGCTTGAATAGCAGAGGGTGCCCTGCTTTGGGCTCCCTCTCCGTGGGTCTTAGAAGCCCAGGCAGATAAGTAGACATAGCGAGCCTCTATGCTCCAGATGGGAATTGAGCCTGAAAAGGAGAAAAAGAAAAGACGACACAAGGGGAGCCAGATTTCTGAGAAACTGGTCCGTCTCTTTAATTTCCAGGAAAGCTTTTATACTTTAAGTTGTACATAAAGATCAATGGATAATACAAAGTCATGCAGGGTCAGCAGCCCTGGCCCTCATCGAGACCAGGCTTTGTCTCTCGGTGGATCCAGGGTAATTCAAAGGGGAGACAGCATCAGCAAGGAGGAAAGAGTTATTTAATTAGAGATATAAAGAGAGATTAGGGAAGAATGGTGTAGTGAGAGAGAGGAGAGAAAATAGAGGAGAAAAGAGGCTGTCTGTATTCCTTGGTTTACATAGAAAGCCAATAAAGCCCTGAGACAAGGGACTTACACCATCTACGTAGGCTGCCGGCGCCTGCTTGAATAGCAGAGGGTGCCCTGCTTTGGGCTCCCTCTCCGTGGGTCTTAGAAGCCCAGGCAGATAAGTAGACATAGCGAGCCTCTATGCTCCAGATGGGAATTGAGCCTGAAAAGGAGAAAAAGAAAAGACGACACAAGGGGAGCCAGATTTCTGAGAAACTGGTCCGTCTCTTTAATTTCCAGGAAAGCTTTTATACTTTAAGTTGTACATAAAGATCAATGGATAATACAAAGTCATGCAGGGTCAGCAGCCCTGGCCCTCATCGAGACCAGGCTTTGTCTCTGCATACCTAGCTGTATGCACAGGTCTTAGGTGATTTACATCATTTTCTGGCCAGGAGGCCTATTAGCACTTTATGGCCCTTTTCTGATAAGGGTCCATCAACCAGAAAACTTATTTGCCCTAAAAGTGTTATTCTTAGTAAAGTCTGGTGCCACGCTTAGAAAGTACTAATTAAGGTTACATTCTTACATAGCAAGGATACAACAATTTATAACATGGAAAGAGGAGTACAGTGATTTATAAGAAAGAGAAAATTCATTAACTCAAAAGTCTAGTATTGCTAACATCAAAACTACTATATTCTTTTTTCTACATCCCAGTTACATTGATTAATATCCTCCAGGTGCCTAAAAGATAAAGGATATGGAGGCCTGGTGGCAGTTATTAACTCAGCAATGAAACCCTTCACCAATATAATTCTTAGCTCTTTAAAAAGGGCTCTATATCTTTAAGATGTTTTAAGCTTCGTGCCTCTCGTGGTTGGGGGGCTGTAAACAATCACATGCGTAGTTGTAAAAGTCCAGGTAAACCTGTCAGGCAAGTTAAAGAGCCATCAGAGGGGTCTGAGCTGAGACACTTCTTTTATATGCAGGAGACTGTTAACTGGAGCTCTAAGTTAACTTTTTCCAGAGAAAGGTGGTCGGGGATAGCCCCCTGTTAATGTAATAGGAGTCAGTGAAAGTCATAAAATAGTAAGACAGACAGATTCTGGTTTTGGGGTAGATGGTCGAGAAGTTCCAGGAGGGCCCCACGAGGCCTGATCCCGCCTTTGCATGTCAGGCCCCTTCCTCATGACCTTTGCCATGGCCGGGATTCCCCATGCTGGCTCCCGGCAGTATGTGGCTTGTGGCTACACTATTGATCAAGCACACTTCCGTGGTAAAATGTGTGGAGCCAGGTTTTTCACAGGCTGAAACAACTCCCAGGACCACAGAAAGCCAAGGGCCCTTATTTAAGCTGGTACTCAAATGTGGCTTGTGAATGTGTTGTGAGCCCAAAGCATTGAGGCCTTACAGTCTGTTCCAGAAGGCTATTAATGGAAGTTTGGCCTTGCTTCTTTTGCTGTGATATAAGACTCAAAGAAAAATTCCCCATCAGTGTTCTCCTGGAGCTTCTGAGTGAGATGCTGGAATTTGACCTGGATGAAAGTTGATGTTTTGTCGCTGGGATTCCAAACAATAGTCTGGACCTTTTTTCAACAAAAAGTGAGGCTGCAAAGTCTCCTGTGACAACCTGATCCATTCTTGGACCATTCCAAATTGGTTTGGAGCCCAGTGGAGCATCTTTGATTCAGAAATAGTATCAGGTTTGGTTGGTTCAAGGAGGAAGAGTACAGTACAAAGAAGGGAAAGTTGCTCAGTAGTGTCCGACTCTTTGTGGCCGTGGACTATACAGTCCGTGGAATTCTCCAGGCCAGAACACTGGTGTGGGAAGCCTTTCGCATCTCCAGGGGCTCTTTCCAGCCCAGGGATCAAACCCAGGTCCCCAGCATTGCAGGCAGATAGAGTCTACCTGATCCATTCTTGGACCATTCCAAATTGGTTTGGAGCCCAGTGGAGCATCTTTGATTCAGAAATAGTGTCAGGTTTGGTTGGTTCAAGGAGGAAGAATACAGTACAAAGAAGGGAAAGTTGCTCAGTAGTGTCCGACTCTTTGTGGCCATGGACTATACAGTCCGTGGAATTCTCCAGGCCAGAACACTGGTGTGGGAAGCCTTTCCCATCTCCAGGGGCTCTTTCCAGCCCAGGGATCAAACCCAGGTCCCCAGCATTGCAGGAAGATAGAGTCTTTATCAGCTGAGCCACAGGAAGCCCACAAAGTAGTAGATTAGAAAAAAAAAAAAAAAAAACTTTAAAAAAATGGTTAGTTTCAAGCTGAAAATATATTTTTAAATCTGTTTTATTTATTTTACTTTACAATATTGTAGTGGTACACATGTACACCCATGGTGGATTCATGTCAATGTATGGCAAAAGCAAGCTTAAAAAATGTTGTTCCTATCACAGATTCACTGTGAAGTTAGAAGAGATAAATATGAAAATAATTTTGTACATTAGAGGAAAAGTAATTTCATTTTTCATTGGAGTCTGTGTGGAAAACACTTTGGGTATGAAACCGTTATGTCTAGTTTGTGCGTGTGCAGTACATGCTATATTGACCCTGCCCTGCTACATAGGAACATCGACTCAAAGGCCAAGGCTTTTTATCTACTTGCTGTGGTTTCTGAAAAGCTTGCTTATCTTCTGAACTTCAGTTTTCTTGCCTATAAATGAAAACATTCTATCCAGCCCCTCTCATGTGGTTTTGTGGGATTTCAATGGGATAACTAAGTGTTTTGAACCTATAAACTTTTAGGAAAACATACGCTCCTGCAATAGTTCCTTGGGGTTCTTTTTTGTGCTTTTTATTGTGTGTGTGGAGTCCACTGACCTCAACTTTATTTGTCTCAATTAGTGGTTGTCATTTCAAAAAGCTAGTTTCCAAACAGGTAATTTAAATAAGTGAATTAACCAAGTGAGGCCTGTGGTGTGTTGGGGGACTCACCCTATTCACAAACACCTCATGCTGCTGCCATGGGCCCAGGGTTACCAGTGTTTTTTAAGTAAGTTAAAGGCCTCCTTACGGTAGACTGAGTGGGACAGAGTTCGTTATTGTCCATATCTAGCTGGTAGGTCACCAGTTTGCAACTTGCAAAAAGGAACTAAAATGTGTTATGTTTAAACATAGAATGCAGTAGGGGAGAAAAGCTAAGAGAATCAAAGGAATTGAATAAACTATTTTCTGTTATCAATAAGAATTTATTAAGCTCTATCAGACTGAATGCTTTGGGAGATGCTAACAAAATAGAAAACATTGTCTTTGACCTCAGAGTATGGAAAGTCCCTATGAAGATATGCAAGTGCATGAGGCCTTAGAGAATGAGCAGAAGCCAAGCTCCAATTAGCTGTGATTTGGGTCAGTACAGCCAGGGCTGCTCCAAGTGTGGGCTGCAGCCTGGCGCCGCAGTGCACTGTTACTTATCCATGATGAGATGACCGACACCAAGAATGAGTACTTAGAAAAGTCCAGACCAGTTTGACAGAGTGCTTTTTTGTTTGTTTAATTTTTAAAACTGAGGCTTACATTTTGTTGTTCTTTGTCTTATTTTCTAATTTTCTTTTACTTATAATTTATATTTAGTGTATCTTGCAAAAGTGTTTGTGGCAGGTTGACTGAAAAAACCAAAAGCAAACAGATATCAACAAATCTCTGATTTTTCACCCCAGTGTGTAACATGTAAGTTTAAGGTATACAATGGAATAATTTGATACACAAATATAGTGAAACGATTACCACGGTAAGGTTATTTGACACCTCTGTGCATTTGCTATATTTTTTTTATCCATTCATCTGTCAGTGGCCGCTTGGGTTGTTTCTGTGCCTTGCGCGTTATGAGTAATGCTGTATTGAACATGCGGTGCAGATATCTTTGAGATAATTACTTCATTTCTTTGGGGTATAATCCCACAGCGGGACTTGCTGAATCATATAGCAGTTCTATTTTTATTCTTTTGAAGAGCTTCCACACTGTTCTCCATAGTGGCTGCAGCATTCTACATTCCCATTTAATAATGCACTAGGGTTCCCTTTTCCCTACATCCTTGCCGACAATTTGTTGTCTCTTGTCTTCTTGATAAGAGCCACAAAATAAAACATTTAATTTTTTAAAAGGCAAGCCAAGCAGAGGGCATTAATGTAGGCATTCATAAGGGCACCTAGCATGTGGTCTTGGAGCCTGAGGAAATGTGAGAGATGGCTCTGTTGGGCTGGTTGAGGGCTGCTTCTGAACAAGATGTAGGAGTCTAAGAGGCAGGAGGAAGATGTGCACACAGGGTGGCCAGGGTATCAAGGTCAGACTGGAAGCAGTGTGAGAAAGTTTTCCATGTAAAGAGACATCCTGATGTGGTAAGCAAGGTAAGGAGGGTGTTCGTGCCGGTTACCTCCCATGTGGGGAGGGTGGAGAGAGTGACTGATCGTGAGATGTCAGCACTTAAGCAGGTTGGTGGCTATGTCCATGCCAAAGGACAGCCTGGCATGGAAATATGGAGCCCAAGCAAGAGGAAGGGTGAGTCTGTGTGGGAGGGTAGCTTGGGATAGGCAGTGGGCTTAGACAGGCTGAGGAAGTTATCCATGCACAGGGTGTCAGGGATTACATGAGGAGAGGAGGACTTCCGTGTGGTCCAGTGGCACATGCTTGGTGAGGCGGACAGCAGGAAAGTAGCAGCCAGGTGTGGGATGAGCGGGTGATCTACATGAGGGAGGCAGCTGTGAAAGTGATGGGAGTTTGGTTACATTCAGGGAAATTATCAAAGAAGTGAATGTGCTAACAATAATAAGAGCTTGGTATCGTTGTGTTTACTGGTGGAGACAGGAGTCCAGAATATGGAAAGAGTAAACTAAAATCAACCTATTTGTGCTGGATTCGAATTAGAAGTAAAGTTATAATTTATGCAATGTTTTATATATATAAATATATCAAAGAACTCATAAATATTCATGTGTTTTCAATCTCTGCCTACTGAGATGCCCTTGAAACAGTGACACCCCAGTAGCACCAGACAAACATATCACCCAGTCTTAGACTTCTGCAGACCACTTTTTTTTTCCTAAAAGAATTAAGGGTCTTTGAAGAAATGGCTAATTGTAAGGATAGAGCAAGGAAAATGTAAGATGAATCTGAAACATCTTATTTTGAAATAAAGCAAGCAACTGCTCAGGGTAGAGAGATGCCAAAAAAGACACAGAGGCCAGCTCAAAGACCTTATATTGAATAAATCTGGCATAATAATAGCAACAAAATAAATGACAGGAATGGGTTAAAATACAGTGTATTAAAAGAAAAGCACACACATTTATATCAGCGCCCCTACTGATATAAATGAGTAAATTGTCAAATAAGAAGATTAATGAGGAACAGAATATTTACATTGCTTCAGACTGTCTCCTTCTACAGTACTTACTGATTTTTAAAGAGTTACTTTGTAGTGGCATAAACTATCCTACTTAAGTCAGTCAAGTGACCAAACGTTGGGACTAATCAAATTGTGAGTCATTTGATGGGGATGCAGTAATAAGAATGGCATTATTTGCGATGTTTACTGCCAAATGTGCAGACCTCAGTCTAATCAAGAGGAAATATCAAACAAACCTAAACAAACCTAACCTGAAGAATGTAGTCTTCAAATAATCCTGAAAGTCAAGGAAAAAAAATGAGATGCTTTTTCAGTTTCAAGAATACTAAAGACACAAGATATCAGGGTTCTATTGCTATAACAGATATTTTGAAACAATTGGAGGAACTAGAGTGAAGTCTCAGGATTAAATGTTAGTAATGCATCAGTGTCACTTTTCTGCCTTTGATGGATCTGTGCTTTGTTATAGAATATCGTTAAGTAGTATAATAGGATGTAGGAAATACATACGAAAGTACTCTATAGTAATGGGATGTTGGGTTGGCAACTCTTGCTGCCAAATGGTTTAGTGGATTTTTTTAAAGGTATTTTTTCCTCTGTTGGCATTTTTCTGTACATTTGGGATTGTTTGAATTTTAAATATTAATAAAAATGAAGAAAAATTTAAAAAGCAGAATAACCTAGGAAGATTTTAACAACTCATCTCTTAAGTATTGAGAGTTATAAATACTAGCATGAAACAAATTATCTGTGCTTTGTTATTGTGAACCTGCCACAGAATCTCTCATTTCAAACTGTAAGGGAGAATTTAAATTATAAGTACAGGTAGTAATAGAATGAACCTCCATGCACCCATGATACAGCTTCAACAATTTTCAAAACATAGCCAACATCATTTCATCTAAACCTGCATTCTCCCCCTAAAAGGGTTACTTAAAACAAATTCAAACATCGTAACCATCAGTAAACACCTTGCTTGGTACACACCTCTGTATGATAATCTCTCGTGTATTTTTCAGACTTAACCACAATATTTCTATCACACCATAAATGTGAGGAAGATTTCTCAATCTCTTCAAATAAACATTCAGTGTTAAAGTTTCTTCATTTATCACATAAATTATTTTTACAGTTGCCTTATTCACAAAGAGTTGGACACGACTGAGCTACTGAACTGAACTGAACACATTGCATTTGTTTAACTTATGTCTCAGTAATCTGTAAGCTTTCTTTTTTTCTTTCTCTATTTTTAAAAAATATTTGCTGTGTTCTAGAATTTCTTGCCTTCTGGATTTAAAAACAAATTATTTGGAATATAGTTGATCTACAGTGTTGTGTTAGTTTCAGTTGTACAGCAAAGTGAATCAGTTGCACATACACATATATCCAATCTTAGGTTGCTTTCCCATATACACCATTACAGAATATTGAGTAGAGTTCCTTGTGCCATACAGTAGATTATTAGTTATCTATTTTATGTACAGTACTGTGTGCATGTCAATCCCAGTCTCCCAATCTATCCCTCCCTCCCTTCCATATGTTTTGTGGGTTACATCACATGGAGTTATTTCATGTGTTCATTTATCCCCTGCATTTCATGTAAACTACCCTTGGAACTGGAGGCTTTCTCAGTTCAGGTTCAAATTGGAGGCTGTTTTGAAGGTGGTCCACATATTTCTTATTGCTCTCTTTTAGAAGATATCTAGTGTCAGTTTGTCTGTCTTTTTGTTAAGATTGCTCATCAGATTTTGTATTATCAGTGCAGTCCATCCATTATGAAACATCCTGTGGGGTGTTTGCCTTTTGGGTTTATAAACCGTTGATTATTATTGCCTGGCTCTTTTGTTTCAATAAGGAATGGAAAATGATGACATTCAAATTCTGTCATTTCTCACACATTTATTATTGGCATATGTCTCTAAAGAATAACTCTCTCTGAATAACTATTTGATTACCCCAAGGTACCATTCATACAAAAAGGAATGTGTCTGATCATCATCAAAAATTGTAAACGGAATATGATGATAGGAAAATTGTTTAAATTGATGAAAGTGTATTAGAGGAAGCGGTGTTAAGTAAATGCCAGACAGACAACTATCAAAAGATACTGAGTGTCTTTTTTATATACTTAACATCTCACTGCTTCCCCTCGTGTTATACCCCTGGTATTAGCTAATACCCCTGATATTAGCAACTGGCTTTTACCTTCATTGGGGATATAGTTGTGAACCAAATGTGTGTCTTCCAGAAAACAATTGCTACACATGTTCTCCAAGTTAAATATTTAAAGACTTTGTTACTGTGAGACAAAATGGATATTGATTAAGCTTGAGGAAAATATGCAAACTACATATGCAACCACAGTAACAGAATTCAGTTCATGTTTATATCTGATACATTTAAATGGTGACTGCCTTTGAGACATGCCAGGTTTCTAGTTTTTTTATTCCCAACTATGATTTTTCTCTGTTGTCTGTAAGAACATTGGAGGATTATGGGCACCTTGCTGTTGTGTAGATGATCTGTCCACTAACCATAATTCATGCCCATCACCAAAATCGCCCATAATGTTTCTGCTATCTAAATATTTTATGTTGTTTACGTGTGTTTGCTTTGCTTCTGTGGAGCGATCTCTAGTCAGCTGTACTTGCATAAAAACAGCACATTTTCATCTCTGCTGTACAGATAATGGCAGGAGACTGATGTTTGAGTGGGAAAAGAACACTTAAAACAGTAAAATTCTGTTGAAAAAAATCAATAGTTTGTTTTCTGTTTGGAAAAAAAAAGAGGGTTATAGATTTTCCCCCCAAACACATAATATTGATGAGTTTCATTAAAGCCCACAACAAATTTGATTTTCAAGGGAGTTGTTCTTCCACAAATACTGAGCTGATTGATTGAGGAAGTTGATATTCACACCAGTTGAAGGCAGGTAGAAACTGCTTCACATGAACAAGAAATATGCTAAAGCTAAGGGAAATTTTTCAAACCCACAAACAAAGGATGTGATATCAGTATATTCTACTATGTTTAAATATGTACAAATATACTTTAAAAATTTTAAGAAAATAATTTTCTTTTTTGTGTTCACTGTGACCCAATCAGTAATAAAATATCACAGCGTAATTCAGCACATCTTTCCATAAATGGCTTTGTACGTGCCATGAGTTTCATCATGCCAGACCCCAGAAATAGCATACAGTCCATGGATGTTGCCTGCTCACATCTTAATAATGACCACTTTAGGCCTCAAACATATAATTAGCTTCCCAGCACTGTGCATCTCAATGAGGGATATTGCTAAGTAACCAGTCTGCAGACTACTTAATTAGCATAAAAAAAAAAACACTACCGCTTAGACACTCTATCCTGGGGCACCAGTGGGCCCCTTTTCATCTGAAGCGCTTCATAAGCAATTTTGAAAAGAGAAAGAAATAATGAAGATTATTACCCCATTGCCCTGTTAGCCACACCTAGTGTTAGGACTGGAAAGAATAGGAAATTAGAGGCTCACATTAGGCCCGTTCATATAAATTTTGAAAGTCATGAATTGTTAAGTACATTTTATTCAAGACATAATAAGCATTCTGTGGACGCCTAATCACTAGAAGTCATTTCTTGGTCCCTTCTTGAGCTTCCTCTGGTTTTTGAAGCTCACAGTGAGACTCAGTGTAAAACGAGTCCCTGACTTTATTCAGTAAGTGAGCTCTTCCAAAATTTCCTATAAAAGAATTTTGGTAAAATAGATTACAGTCACTATGTGTTCAGTAACTTAACAGTAGTTTTTAGCACCTACTATGTGCTTGGAATGGTAGGTACATGCTTACTCTCATGGAGTTTACATCCTTGTCAAAACTTTACAGAAAATAAACAATTTAAGGTAATGATAAGAGGAAGAAAGAGATGGTATGATAGAGTAATGGTGACATGCTGAAGCTTCAATTCTTTGGCCACCTGATGCAAAGAACCAGCTCACTGTGAAAGACCCTACTGCTGGGAAAGATTGAAGGCAGGAGGAGAAGGGGACAACAGAGGTGGAGATGACTGGATGGCATCACCGACTCAATGGACTTGAATTTTAGCAAGCTCTGACAGATGGTGAAGGACAGGGAAGCCTGGTGTGCTGCAGTCCATGGGGTCACAAAGAGTCAGACATGACCACATGACTGAACAACAAAACGGGGACATGATAGAGAGTATACTTCTAATATAAAGGAATGGCAGCCCACTCCAGTGTTCTTGCCTGGAGAATCCCAGGGATGGGGGAGCCTGGTGGGCTTCCGTCTACAGGGTCGCACAGAGTTGGACACGACCGAAGTGACTTAGCAGCAATTAGGGATTTGAAGCGATCTAATTTATTTAATTTCAGTAATAATTCTAGTTTCTGAGTAGAGAAACGATTAGGAGAATGAGGGAGAAAGTAGGGAGAATAGTTAAGAGGTAATTGCAATCCCATCAAGAGATGTAGTGTCTGTGACCACAGATTTCAGTGATCCTTGAGAGGAGAGACATGAAGGGATCTTGGTGTATGTATATTGCAGATAAATGCAACAGGCTGAACTGATACAAAGAAAGGAAGCAATCAGAACGATGTTTAGCATTCTAACCATGGACAACTTGGCACACTACAGTACTCTTGGTGCAGTCAGAATACCCCAAGGGAGGTATTTAGTTGGTTAAGTAATAGTTTTGAAAACAATTAACTTTTCAGTTTTAGTGTTATTCATTATCTCTGGTTTACATATTGGATCCTTTTTTAAAGCAAAAATTGATTCATTCATGTTTATTGAGTACATACAATGCCTGGTGCCTCAGTAGGCCTAGGGATCCAGTCCCTACTTCATGGACATTAAACAAATAGTCACACTATAATGAAACTAATTATAAACTGAAATAAATATCCTGAAGGAACAGCACATGGTTTTCTGGCCTTCCAGAATCAGGGATGGGGTAGAAAAGCTTACATTGAGAAGACATCTTGAACTCCATTCTGGAGGGTAAGAGAGAAAGAGAATAAAGGATGCCAAACAGTGTATACTTGTGTGTGAGATGCACAGGAAAAAGGAAATTTTAGTGAGTGTGATGGAAAGGACTGGGATACTCCAGGTAGAGGAAGGAAGTCTAAATTCTAGATTTTTTTAAAAGATTTTTTTATACAGACTTTTAAAAACAGTCTTTATTGAATTTGTTACAATGAATTTGTTCCTTCTATTTTATGTTACTTTTTATTTTTGGCCAAGAGGCATGTGAGATCTTAGCTCCCTGACCAGGGGTTGAACCCACACTCACTGCATTGAAAGGCGAAGTCTTAACCACTGGGAAATCGCCTGGCTTCCTGATTTTAAAACAAAGTTCAGTGATATATAGAGAGTGAGAGGAGAGGACTAGAAGAGAAACTTCAAAAGGCAAGCAGGAGCTAGTTCTTCCTGGGCTTTGTAAGGCAATTATAAAGATTGAGGACTTTACCCTAAGATAAAGCCACTGAAGTTTAAAAAGATGACTCCGGCCACTGTGGAAAAGGGGTTGGGGTTTTGTCATGAGGTAGTGGAAGTCTCTGAGCGTGAAGTGAAGACGGATTAGATAAGGATATTAACAGCTGAGAAGGAAAGAAACCGTTTGTGATAGGCATTGGTATGGATGGGGTTTTATGGCTAGGGTTTGGCAAGCTGGTGTTCACGGTGATTCCAGGCATCTTGTCTAACAGAAGGGGATAAAGTTGTTGCTCACCAAGCTATTCAACCCTGAAAGGACACTGGGTTTGGAGAGAGAAACATCTTTTATTTTATTTATTTATTTATTTATTTTTTGAGATTTAACTGCATTCTAAGGTAACTTTGAAAGGCTGGATTGAAGATTTAAAGATGCCTTTGAGTATATGTATTTGTAGGACCAATCAGAGCTCCTTGATTGTCTCATGTGGATGAGTAGAAATGAAAGCTTTGAGTATGAATGGTAATGTATGGGGTGACAGGAGGGAGATACTGGGACTGAGGCTTGAGGAACTTTAGCATTCATGGCTGGATGGAGGAAGGAAAACTTGTAGTGGTGTGAAAGATGGATGGGCAGAGAAATAGGACGTGAACAGCAGAGAGAGGTGTCACGGAAATAAGGAGAAGAGAGTGTTTCAGTTGAGAGACAGGTGTAACAGTGTCAAATGCTACTGAGAGAAAGTCATGTAAGATGAGGACTGAAAACAGATTAGCAAAAGTAAATCACAGTTTTCATGAGAATGGGTGCCAGATTGAAGAATATAGTAACAGTCCTACTTCTGTAGTTGGCATTAAGCAAATGTTTAGACCCTTTGGTTTCCTCTATGATCTGAGGCTTAGAAGTTCTAAGACAAACAGATGATATAAGGTAAAAAGCTTAGGATCTGATATGAGAAGACATTAATGCAAGTCTTGTAGTCCTGGTATTTCTGCTTATTAGCTGCATGACCGTATACAAGCCTTCTCTTTTTCTTCCTCCAGTTCAGTTATGCAATTCTGTAGGAATTGGAATAAAAGTTACTTCATAAGTTTATTATGAAGAAAAAAATATTACATGTGCATTATCTCAGTGCCTGGCACATAAACAGAACACAATCAAATGAAGATATATGTAAGTGTTCTGTATTTTCAAAATTCTCTAAAATGCCTGCTATTGCTCAGAAAATCAGAATCATAAATTTTATTTTTAAGAAGGGTATATATAAAAGAATATACCCTTGAAAAAAATGTGGCTATCAAATTGGTAAGAAAAATTCCCTGGCCAAGTGCTTATATAGGTTTTAAATTATGGGCCTGCATATTTTACACATTAAAAAATGATAAGATAAAGAACTGTGTGATGTGACTGTCTCTGGGCTCCCATAGAATTTTATAACTGTAATGAATGTTGAAACTTTCATTCATTCTCCTGCTTGGATATTCTATGCTCTTGAAAACCAGCAGTGTCAATTTTGATTTCCTCTTTTTTGGCATTTTCTGTGAAGCCAGACATAATTTATAAAGAAACATTGAAGACTACCTTTGTCACCACTGATAATTTCCCAGATAGCGAGGTGACTTTACAAAATGAAATCTGATGTTTATACAATGGAGAAGTGGTAGCTTCTTATGATCTATATGGAAAACGTGTGAAATCCACAAGGACCACTGAGAAATTTAATGAAGCTTCAATTTAAAGATGTCAAAATCCAGTGTATAAAACTCCAAAAAATTTGCTTTACCCAGAGTCAGGGGAGCATATAAAGGATATCCTGGACTGAGAATTAGTGTCCAGACCCTGCCCTCCCTGTAATGAGCTGTGAGTCCCTGAATAAGACTCTCCTGCTTCATTTCCTTTTTTTCTGGGAATAAAAAGATAAATGAAAAAGTATAATCAGTATTCATATTTGTCTATAATATACACCAACCCTAGGATTCTATAACAAAATCCAGAAATCCCTTTAAGAAAGACTCAGCTAGTATATTCTGATGTTTTTACAAATTATTACTAATAACTGTTCGACACAGAACTGGAAGTTGGGAGTTAGTGATCAGAGAAAATTAAAACTCTTTTGTTTGGAGTCAGTGCCAATGGAAAGTGAATCCAGACTGAAAATAAAGTGTATCTGAAATTACCTAGTAAGTCAATGGGGGAAGTGGTAATAAAGAGACAGCTAAGTATCTTGTTGCTCTTTTTATAGACACTTAACCAAGAGCTTGAAAACAGTCATTGCTCTGGAGAGAGTTTAATGATTTTTTTTTTGCTTTAGTTTATTGAATTTAGCTTAACTTTATGGTTTACCAAATTACACTTATCTTAGGAAACTTAAGTTAAGATGTTATTAAAATATAAACACATTTTACATTAATAAGTATAGAAATCTTTTAGTAGAAATTAGAAATGCAAATCATTAGTGGATCTTTTCATGTTTTTAAAAAAACCACCAAATATCACTGTTCTTTTTTCTTTCTTTCTATTTTCTAGATAGTTTTTACTTGTGTATTGTAGGCAGCATTATAGATTTTTTCCCTCTATCTCTTAGTGCCCAAAGCAGATCTGGAAATATTGTGGCTGCAAAGTAATTGCTTTTATAAAGAGTTGAAGACCATGTTTGCATGCAGAGGATATGAATGAGATGTTAATAGGCTCTCTAGACCTAGACCTGTTTTCTCAAAGGCAACTACTATTAGTCATTTGGAGGAAGTTTTTTCAGACCTCTTGCTATAGATTTTATACTCATAAATAAATGATCATGGAAAATATAGAGAATCATTGAGTGTTTTATATTTTCAGAAAAGAAACTGATTTTACATGACTTATCTTGTAAATTTTATTTCTCATTTTTAAAAGTCAATACTATTATTGGATATATACCATTAAGATTTATCTTATTCTATTAACACTGTATTTAGTCCCCCATTACCCTGAGGCTATAGTTTAGCCAATGTCTCCTATAAGTAAAACCTTCATTTGAAGATTCCCTTAAGTTTATATGTAAAGTTAGTGACTTTGTTTTCATAACTCCAGTTGAATATGTTTACATCCATTAATATTAATGCTGGCTGCGCCGAGTCTCCGTTGCTGTGTGCAGGCTTTCTCTAGTTGCAGCGAGCAGAGGCCACTCTCTAGTTGTCACATGTGAGTGTCTCGTTGTAACGGCTTCTGTTGTTGCAGGCAACAGGCTCTAGGGCATGTGGGCTCCGTGGTTGTGGCACATGGGCTTGGTTGGACTGTGCCGTGTGGGATCTTTCTGGACCAAGAGTAGAGCCCATGTCCCCCGCATTGGAAGGCAGGTTCTCGACCCCTGGACCATCAGAGAAGTGTTAATTCATTTTCTATATCAGTATTTTGGATCCAGTAATGTGAATATGTGGAATGAGAGTGACTCAATAATGTAGGATTTTGCATAAGCTATTGTAGACCTCCACGTTCGTCCTTTTAAAAAATAATAATGATTAAATGAGAAATTGTGAAAATCTGAGACTATACATTCTGGCAAATGGAATTACTTTCTGGCCTGTTCTGATTGTTGGTATTACAATGCATGAGTCGTGTTCAAACTTCTCATCCGAAGAACCCCTAATGGCAAAGGAGAGCAACGGGGCCCCATGAGGCTCAGACGTAGAGAAAGTTCTCTGAAGCCTGGTATTTCATCTTAAATATTCATGCAAAATCTTAGTGTCATAGAAAAAGTATTTTAAATTACATAATATCAGTAAACTTGACACTGCAGGAAGATGCAGCACGTTTATCCTGTGCCTTTGAATGCCCACTCGTGTACTGCTGGATGCCCTCGGAGTCCATGGGCCCTAGTTAGAAAAATGCACAAAATGCTGTCTATACGATTCTCCTATTTAGAAGTATCTGGCAAAATCACTAACATCTGCTCTGCTAAAATAAAATATCCTTGTAATGCACTAAGACCTTATTTTTCTACATATGTCTATGCTTAAAAGTAGCAGAAGTTCACAGTACTAGTTTAAATTTTTAAGAGGTGAAAACACTTTATTCTTTTTAAAAATTAACTTTTATTGGAGTATAGCTGATTTACAATGTTGTGTTAAGTTTTTGCTGTCCAACAAAGTGAATCTTTTGTGTATATATCCACTCCTTTTTAAAAATTCTATTCCCATATAGATTAGTACAGAATATTGAGTGGAATTCCCTGTCCTCATTAGTTACATGTTTTATATTTAGTGCCTATATGTCAATCCCAACCTCCTAATTTATCCCTCCCCTGCTTTTCCCCCTTCGTAACCATAAGTTTATTTTCTACATCTGTGACTCTATTGCTGTTTTGTAAACACGTTCATTTGTACCGTTTTGTTCAGACTCAGCCTATAAATTATATGCCACAGGACTAACTTAAATTGTTAACAATATATGTGTTGAGGTGAGAGTGTTGATGAAAAAGAGACAAGGGTCTCTCACAGAACTGGTGTCAGAAAGTAGAGTTGGGCTGAAGTTGTGATCAGGAAAAGGGACAGAGTTCTGCAGGCGACTTGGGTTCTGTGCCTCTCTGGGCTGACTCCTTTCTTCTTTTGACTGTCCTTTTGAGTGGTGGTCCATGCTTCTCTATCTCTTGCAGACCATGGCCCCATATGTAGGGCCTCCGCACATCTCCTATAATAATGAGTCCTCTATTCAAAGGACAGGAAAAATAAACTATTAATTTCCATTCCAATATTATAGTCTAAAGAAAGAGACTGTTTGCTAAAATCAGTCCCCAAACACGAGTAACCTTGTGTTGGGATGAGAATTCAAGACTAAGAAAAAAACTCAGGATGAGAAACGTGTTATGAACAAATCTCCATTCTCTTGTGATTGGCCCCTTGCCTTTTAGCTCTCCAGAGGGGCCTTCCCATTGCCGTAGAACTTTCCATCATCTGAAATACTGCTCTGAACACATGTAAAGTATACACCTAGTAAATTAATTCATCAGAAACATGTCTAGACCTATTGTTTAAAAAAAATTATCTGACTCATATTCAGGTATCGCAGATAACAGAAACTAAAGTCGGTTAACCTCAGTTAAACAAGGGGGAAAAAAGATTTAACTGCCCTCCAGCTGAAAGACAGGTTCAGGACAATTCTGAAAATAATGATCACTTATACTCAGCTTACTCAAGGTTAAAAATGATACTGTCCCTAAATTCCAAGAGGATCTAAACTTTCTACTAATGGTTAAACTGAATATAGCAAGATCCATGAAGTCACAGTTACAGAGTAAATAATAAAAACAACCTTCTCTTCTATCAATTTTAATGAATTGTCTATATATTTGAGGAAGCAGATGTCTATGTAAACTATAGTATAATATGCAAATAATGTCAGTTGTATTTCCTTCTTTACATTTCTTACATCTCTAGTTCTATCGTAATGGCTGTTATTATTTTTCAGTAGCTCAGTCATGTCCGAATCTTTGTGACCCCTTGGACTGCAGCACGCCAGGCTTCCCTTTCCTTCACCATCTCCCATAGCTTGCTCAAACTCATGTCCATTGAGTTGGTGATGCCATCCAAACATTTTGTCCTCTGTCATCCCCTTCTCCTCCTGCCTTCAATCTTTCGCAGCATCAGGGTCTTTTCTAATGAGTCAGCTCTTCACATCAGATGGCCAAGTACTGGAGTTTTAGCTTCAGCATCAGTGATGCTGGGGGTCTTTGGAATTTCATTAAATCTAACAGTGATGGTTGGCATGCATGACTTGTTCCCACTTTAAAGAGAACGCTTCAAAACTTTAACCATTTATAACTGTTTGCTATGGCTATTTTTTAAAGCACTCATTTATTTATTGCAGTTTGGCTGCGGTGGGTCTTCCTTGCTGTGCACAGGTCTTCTCTATTTGCAGTGCACAGGCTGCTGATTGTGGTGCTTCTCTTGTTGCAGAGGACAGGCTTCAGGGCACATGGGCACAATACCTGTGGCACACAGGTTTATTTGCCGCGTGGAATGTTGGATCTTCCAGGACCAGGAGTCGAAACTTGTGTCCCCTGCATTGGCAGGCAGATTCCTAACCCTAACCCTTCCCTGGAGCGTCAGGGAAGCCCAAGTTTATTTTTTTTTTTAGGAGGTACTATTTATCAGGCTAAACAACATTCTGTTCCTAATGAAATAAGAAATTGTACTCTTTTCCCTAAGAAAATGAAACTGAAGTCACTCAGTCATGTCCAACTCTTTGCAACCCTATGGACTGTATCCTACCAGCCTCCTCTGTCCATGGGGATTCTCCAGGCAAGAATACTAGAGTAGGTTGCCATTTCCTTCTCCAGAGGATCTTCCCGACCCAGAGATCAAGCCTGGGTCTCCCACATTGCAGGCAGACTCTCTACCCTCCGAGCCACCATGGAAGC
The DNA here is from genome assembly GCA_006410675.1 of Oreotragus oreotragus. NCBI lineage: Eukaryota > Metazoa > Chordata > Mammalia > Artiodactyla > Bovidae > Oreotragus > Oreotragus oreotragus. The sequence goes on along the minus strand of SJYX01019323.1, from coordinate 267,700 downwards.
TCTCTTTTCCCTAAATATTTGCTAAATTCTATCACTTTTTAAGTATCAATTGGAATAATCATATTGATTTTTTCTCTTTAAATCTGATATTACTGTGAAAAGCAGTTCCGCATTTTCTAATAATAAACCATTCTCTCATAGTTGAGATAAATCCAGTTTTATCATGGTTATATATAATACATTATAGTAATATGTTAGATTCATGTTGGTAAGTTTTTTAAAGCAATTTTATTATTTTTTAATTTTTACTTTATTTTACTTTACAATACTGTATTGGTTTTGCCATACATTGACATGAATCCACCAC
>SJYX01019323.1:251054-264240 GCA_006410675.1 Oreotragus oreotragus | reverse complement strand
GTTGATTCCTCCAGTTCCATTCTTCTTTCTCAAGATTGCTTTCGCTATTCGAGGTTTTTGTATTTCCATACAAATCTTGAAATTATTTGTTCTAGTTCTGTGAAAAATACCGCTGGTAGCTTGATAGGGATTGCACTGAATCTGTAGATGGTAAAGCAGTTTTAACCTGTATATTAATTAGTGTGGTAGACGTCTTATTTTTCTTTCACAAGTTGTTTTGGTGTCAGGCTGAAACTGATGTGGTGTTAGGCTAAAAATTCACCCGCGTCTCCTTTTCTGTTAAATGGGGAAAGATGTGTGAAATTTGAATGTGTTCCTTGAAATTTTTGTAGCACTCAAATGTGAAATCACTGTCTAGTTTCCACTGAAGGGCTAGATTCTTAGGTTAGTTTGGTAACTTATTTTTCTAGGTATTTTATTTAGGTTTTCAAAATTGTTCACATAAAGTCATTGTTAGTTCTTCTGGCTGCTTTAATAGCCCCACTTTTTCTGTCATGTCCTGTTTTCAGTTATAATAGTTTTAATGTATGTTTTCTCTCTTTTCTTGATCAGTCTTGACAGAGGTTTATTTTGTTAGTTTTGCAAATAATCAACTTTTGGCTTTATTGATCTATATTGTATTCTACTTTATTAAATCTAACATTTATTACCTCTTTCTATTTCCCTTGTTCTGATTTGTTATTTTTTTGTAAATTTATAAGTTGAACAGTTTAGTGATTGAGACATTTTCTATTAAGTATTTTTTTGTATAAATGTAAATTCATGAGGTAGTGAAAATATCTCCAATACACAGAAAATGCTGGTTCAGAAAATGCTGGTTTTACTCATATGCACCTAAATATGCTTTTATTTTTTCTGTGCATCTGTTCATTTAGGAGACACTGACAGACTGCTCATGGTTTCTCTAGTCTGTGTTTTCCAAGTGAACAAGGCATAACCTGAAAAACTCAAGGAGTTATACTTTTTTTTTAATTTAAATATAAAACTATGATTTTTATTTTGTTGAGATAGAATCATCAAAATATACAAATATTAAGCATTTTATTCATTGTTTTAAAAATTCTATTTACTCCAAACAATTACAAGTACAAACAAGACTGTGTGTGGTCTGTTGCCTCAGTTGTGTGTGACTCTTTGACCCCATGGACTGTAGCCCAACAGGCTCCTCTGTCAATGGAATTTTCCAGGCAAGAATACTGAATTAGGTTACCATTTCCTAGTCCAACAAATAAGAGCAAAGAAGTATAAAACATTAATCTCCCCACCCCAAGAAATTTCCCTTTAGCCACATTTCAGTCTCATCTCCTTGGGAACTGTGGTTTCTGTCATCATAGGTCAATCTTTGGTGTATTTAAATTTCATATAAATAGAACTGCACAGTACATACTCCAGTATGTACTGCACAGTATGTACTACTATAAATTGAATTAGTCATTAAAGAAGTATGTATTACTTCTTTAACATAATGTTTTGAACAAAAACATACAGCTGTTGCATCTACCATGTGTTTAATTTTCTTTATATTTTAGTCATTCCAGTCTATAGATGTATGACAATTTGTATACCTCCTTTCCTACTGCTAGATATTTGTTTTCATTTCCCCTAGTTCTAAGTGATTTTTAATGACATTGGTATAAACTTCCTTTACAGGGTTTTGACTGACACACACTTTTATTTATCTTGTATAATCATGTTAGAATGTAATTTCTGGATTGTAGGGTAGATATATGCTTAACTTTTAAACAATTATTATCAGAATATGGTCTTTAGATCTCTGGGCACCTACAGATCATTGCAGAGGTTTCCAAAGGTCAAAATCATTTTTGTGGCAATACTAACCAGGCATTTGCCTTTTTCACTGAGTTGACATTTACAGTCATGATGCAAAAGTATCATTAGATATAAAATGAATGAAGCCTTACAAGTAGTTGTGGTATGACTGTTTACTCTTCAACACATATCTTCAGTACACTGGTTTCAATTAAGAATGTCCTTGATGACTCAATAAATTAATTATGTTAAAACTGTCTCCTGAATACTCATCTTTTCAATTGCCTGCTACAAGGACTTTGCTTCATATTGAAAGTGTAATAGCTATCTTAAGGAACAGCACTCATGCAGTTGTTTTGAGTTACAAGCTGAACTAGCTACTTCTTTTCAGGGAGTGCTGTGTTTTTTTTTTTTTTGTTTGTTTGTTTTTTTAAATTGACAAACTGATTATTTAGATCTGTATATTTGACAGATACTTTTCTGTAAACAAAGTAAACTTGTCATTTCCAAGACAATAGTTAACCATATTTGTTGTCAATGATAAAATTTTAACTTTGCAGCAAACTTTAGAATTTCAGAAAACATGTATTTGCTACCATGAGCTTAATAGCTTTGCAGTATTTCTAATGACATTGGTGGTGATATTGCCAAATGTGATATCAAAAGATTGTATAATAAAATGAGTCAACGTTTGGAAGATCTACACAACTCAGAGAACCAGTGTTTTCCAAATGGTCATTTCCTGGTGATAAAAACCATGCAGGGGGTAAAGTTCAATTGCTAATGTAAGATGGGCCAGTAGATTTTAATGTAATTGAGTACAAAAAGTTTTATTGATATGGTTTGGTTCCATACTGCAACTCACTTTCAAGAATACCATTACCACTAATTGTTCATTTAGCATCTGAAAAAATATCCATTTATCTGAAAAAGGCTATTAAAATAGTCCTTTCTTTCCTGATACCTTTTTCTGTAAGGCAAAACGGTCTTCATATGCTTCATCCTAAATGTATCAAGAGATTCAGAGAAGGAAATACAAATCAAGCTGTCCTCAGTTAAGACAGATTTAAAGAACTTTGTTAATGTGAAACAGTACCACTGTTACTAATTTTTGTTTTGACGAATATTGTTTTGTCTCATTAAAATATATTATTATTTTAAATGAATTAGCAAGGAAATGTTTTAAATTTTTCTCAATTTTAATTCTAGCAAGTAAATATTGATAAGTACCAGAAAAACAAAATCTCCCTGGGCTTCTTAAGAATTAAGAGAGTTAAAGGGATCCTGACTTAAAAGTCAGAACCACAGTTTCATTTAAAAAAAAAAAAAAAACACTATCAAATGTCTTCAGTGTAACTGTATCATTTAAAATCTTACCAGCATTGTATAAGCATTTCATCTCAAATTGTCTCATTAAAATATATTATTATTTTAAATGAATTAGCAAGGAAATGTTTTAAATTTTTCTCAATTTTAATTCTAGCAAGTAAATATTGATAAGTACCAGAAAAACAAAATCTCCCTGGGCTTCTTAAGAATTAAGAGAGTTAAAGGGATCCTGACTTAAAAGTCAGAACCACAGTTTCATTTAAAAAAAAAAAAAAAACACTATCAAATGTCTTCAGTGTAACTGTATCATTTAAAATCTTACCAGCATTGTATAAGCATTTCATCTCAAACATTTGCTATTTTTAATTAAAAAATAGCTAACCATTCTATTGGTGTGAAGTCATACCTTAGTGTAGTTTGAGTTTGCTTTGCTCTGTAATATCTTCTAATATCTAGTGGCTAGTCCTTTATCTTCTGTGATTGTGTGTTTTAGTTGTGGCCTATTGTTTTGTTGAATTAGTCATCATTTTTATTGTTTTGTAGAACTCTATTTGGGATATATATTTTTTCCCATTAGATACATCCTATAAAGGTCTTTCTTCTACTCTGTAGCTTGTCTACTCATTTCCATAATGGTACCTTTGAAGAGCAAAATTTTTAAATTTGATTAAGTCTAATTTATCTTTTATTCTTTATTATTTCTGTCTACCTCAGACTTTACAAATCTATTCTCCCTTATTTTTTTCTAAAAGCTTTATTATTCTGGATTTTATCTTTAGATTTGTGATCCATATCATATTAATTTTTGTGTATGGAGTAAGAGAAGGATCAAGGGTTATTTTTTTCCTAAAGTTATCCATTTGTTTTCTAATCTAAAGATAGATTAGAAAGAAACTTTTCTCATTGAACTGACAGCAGTTTCTGATAATTACCCATATTCTTTACTTTTATATACATCTATTTTATATGAATGATACATAGTCTTGTTTATTGTAACTTTATAGTAAGTCTTGAAATCAGATAGCCTAAGTTGTATATTTTTCCAGTAGTCATGTATGGATGGACTATAAAGAAAGCTGAGCACTGAAGAATTGATGCTTTTGAACTGTGGTGTTGGAGAAGACTCTTGAGAGTCCCTTGGACCGCAAGGAGATTCAACCAGTCCATTCTGAAGATCAGTCCTGGGTGTTCATTGGAAGGACTGATGTTGAAGGTGAAACTCCAGTACTTTGGCCCCCTGATGTGAAGAGCTGACTCGTTCGAAAAGACCCTGATGCTAGGAAAGACTGAAGGTGGGAGAAGGGGATGACAGAGGATTAGATGGTTGGATGGCATCACCAACCCAATGGACATGATTTTGAGTAAGCTCTGGGAGTTGGTGGTGAACAGGGAGGTCTGGTGTGCTGCAGTCCATGGGGTCAAAAAGAGTCAGACACAACTGAGCGACTGAACTGAAGTGCTGTGAATATGTTTCTTTTAAAAGGCTGTTGGTTATTCAATATACTTTGCACTTCCAAATAGCTTTTAGTCAAGTATCCTACAGAAATTTTATTAAGAATTTTAGAGTACTTAAGAATGAATCAATTTAAGAATGATATCTTAGAAATATTGAGTCTTTCTAACTATGAACATGATTTAGATATCCATTTTTAGGTCCTCTTTAAATTCACTCAGTGTTACTTTATATTTACTATAAACTTTTCACACATTTCCTATTTATTTCAAGCTATTTGATTATTTTGATACTATTATAAATATTTTAAGTTGATTTTCTTAATGCCCGTTGGTAGGAAATGTTGATTTTATAGACTGTGACTGTTAAGTTTGCTTATTTGTTCAAATAGATTGTAAATTCTGTTGGGTAGATATATAGTCATACAGTCTATAAACCAAAATTTTTACTACTTTACTAAATTTTCTCTCTTTCATTTCTTTTTCTTGCTTTATTACACTGTCTAAGAGCACTAGTAAAACTTTGAATAGGGTTATTGAAAGTAAGCATCCTTACCTTTTCTCTTCGATCTTAGGAAGTGTTAAATCTATCACCATTAAATACAATTTTAAATACATATTTATCTTAAATGTCTTTTATCATTGAACGGTGTCTTGAATGGTGTTAATTTTTTCCAGATGCTTTTTCTGCATTTGTTGAAGTGATTATGTGCTCTCTTGAATTATATTGTGATATGTTTTTTTGAGTTTCTAGTGACATATCAACCTGCGTTCCTAAGATATATCAATTTGGTCATGAAATATTATCTAATTTATATTTTACTGGATTCTATTTGAAAATGTTCCATAAATATTTTGTGTCTACACTCACAAGGGATGTTTTCATTTCTTGTAACATATTTTTACTGGTTTGTTGTATTGACTAGGTTATATTGACCTCATAAAATGAACAGGATTTTTTTTTCTTATTTTCTAAGTTTCTCTAGTATCAGAACTATAGATTTGACTTTAAAAAAATGTTTACTTGAACAATGTTGTTGCTTTATGAGTCTAGGACCTCTGTTTTTAGATACATACATGTTTAGTTATATTTCTTTGGTAAATTGATCCTTCTATTATTTCTGTTAGTACTTGGTTTTCAATCTATTCTCTCTGGAAATAATATAAAAATAAACATTTTTTTTTTGCTTTGTGTTTTCATGGTATATACATATTTTTACATTTTCTTTAAACATTTGTACATATCTGTCTTCATAATAAAACTGTTTCATATGCACATCTAATATTTGGATTTCACATTTTTATCCAGTTTAGCAATCTGTGCCTTTTACATAATCTGTTTTTTAAAAAAAATTATTGGAGTATGGTTGAATTACAATGCTGTATTAATTTCAGATGTACAACAGAGTGAGTCAGTTATACATATACTTATTTTAATCCTTTTTCAGATTTTTTTCTCATCTAGCTTATCACAGAATAGTGAGTAGAGTTTCCTGTGTAATATAGTAGATTTTGTTGGTTATCTAATATACAGTAATGTATGTATATTAATCCCAAGCTCATGATTTATTCCTCTCTCAAAAGTTTCCCCTTTGGTAACCATAAGTTTATTTTTGATAAGTATATTTCTGTTTTGTAAAGAAGTTCATTGTATCATTTTTTAAAATTAGATTACACATAGGAGTTATGATCAAATTTGTTCTTCCATGTCTGACTTACTTTACATAGCATAATAAACTCCAGAGCTAACCATGTTGCTATAAATAGAATTACTTAATTCCTTTTTTATGGCTGAATAGTATTTTGTTGTATATATGTACCTCATCTTCTTTATCCATTCTTCAGTTGATGGACATTTAGTTTGCTTCTGTGTCTTGGCGATTGTAAATACTTCAGTGAACATTGAAGAGCCTGCATCTTTTCAAATTAGGGTTTTCTCTGGATATATGCCCAGGAGTAGGATTGCTGGATCCTATCGTAGCTCTATTTTTAATATTTTTAGGAGTCTCCGTACTTCTCCATGGTGACTGTACCAACTTACATTCTTACCCGCAGTGTAAAAAAACTTCCTTTTCTCCTCACCCTCTCCAGCATTTATTATGTGTAAACTTTTTGATTATGGTCATTGCACGTTTTAATTATTTTCATTTAATCTAACCATCAAATTAGTTGAATGTAAACATATCTTTTAATATTATTTCTTTAATTTTGTCTTTCTTTTATTCTTTATTCTTTTCAATGACTTTGAGTGATATATGTATTATATAAATATAACTATACTAAATATTTAGTATTTTATTTTCTATATTGATTTTTAATGTTAAATTTTAGTAATTTCTCTAGCACTTATAATATTCATCTTCAAGTTATCTTAGTCATTTCTAAAGTGTATGATTTTAAAACCAGTGTTAAAATTTTATGTTGCTACTGTTCAGTTGCTCAGTCATGTCTGAATCTTTGTGATCCCATGGACTGCAGCATGCCAGACTTCCCTGTTCTTCACCATACCCAAACTCATGTCCATTGACTTGGTAATGCCATCCAACCATCTCTTCCACTGTGATCCCCTTTTCTCTCTGCTTTCACTCTTTNAATGTATCTTTTAATATTATTTCTTTAATTTTGTCTTTCTTGTTTTATTCTTTATTCTTTTCAATGACTTTGAGTGATATATGTATTATATAAATATAACTATACTAAATATTTAGTATTTTATTTTCTATATTGATTTTTAATGTTAAATTTTAGTAATTTCTCTAGCACTTATAATATTCATCTTCAAGTTATCTTAGTCATTTCTAAAGTGTATGATTTTAAAACCAGTGTTAAAATTTTATGTTGCTACTGTTCAGTTGCTCAGTCATGTCTGAATCTTTGTGATCCCATGGACTGCAGCATGCCAGACTTCCCTGTTCTTCACCATACCCAAACTCATGTCCATTGACTTGGTAATGCCATCCAACCATCTCTTCCACTGTGATCCCCTTTTCTCTCTGCTTTCACTCTTTCCCAGCATTAGGTTCTCTTCATCAGGTGGCCAAAGTATTGGAACTTCAGCCTCAGCATCAGTCCCTCCAGTGAATATTCAGGATTGATTTCTTGTTGAATTGGCTGGTTGGATCTCCTTGCAGTTCAAGAAACTCTCAAGAGTCTGTCCCAGCACCACAGCTCAGAAGCATCAATTCTTTAGCACTCAGCCTTCTGTATGGTACAACNCATCAGGTGGCCAAAGTATTGGAACTTCAGCCTCAGCATCAGTCCCTCCAGTGAATATTCAGGATTGATTTCTTGTTGAATTGGCTGGTTGGATCTCCTTGCAGTTCAAGAAACTCTCAAGAGTCTGTCCCAGCACCACAGCTCAGAAGCATCAATTCTTTAGCACTCAGCCTTCTGTATGGTACAACTCTCACATCCATACATGACTACTGGAAAAACCATTGCTTTGACTATCTGGACCTTTGTCAGTAAAGTATGTCCTCTTGCCTTTTGTGCTCTTATTATCTTGTATTTTATCACTACATATGCCAGTACATAAATAATTACTATTTTTGTGTTAAGTAATCAGTAGTGTTTTAAAGAAATTTAATAAAGATAACTATGTATAGGCAGCTAAGAGTCATATATTTTACATTTAACCTAGATGCTCATTTTTTTTGTTACTCTTAGCTTTTTTCAAAGGTCTAAGTTTCATTCTGATATTAGTTAATTTCAACCTGAAAAGTCTTTCTGCACTTCTTGTAGTGAGTGTGCTGGAGATCATTTTTCACCTTTTGTCTATTTTTTTATTGTTTAATTTTTATAGCGTATGGAGTTATAGGTTGACAATCCCACTTCTATTTCCCACTCTCAACATTTTAAAGATATCATTTTACTACCTTCTTGTTTTCATTTTATTATAGTGATCCCAAATGTCTTCCTTTTGAATTTTTTTCTTATGTTTGTTTTTTTTAGCAGTTTGACTGTTAAAAGAGGCTTAGGTGTATTTTTCCTTGTGTTTAATCTGCCTGGGATTCACTGAAGTTTATGGGTCTGTGGGTTGATATTTTTCATCAGTTTTGAAAACTTCTTGGTCATCTTTTCTGGTGAGTTTGCTTCCTATAAAAACAACTTTGGAATGTGTGTCAAGCCTTGGTGCATATCTTTTAGAGAACTGTTTATTCAGTGATTCTGATTGTGTTGAATTTATAGTCTAAATTATTACCAGTTTCCTGGCAGAACAGCTATTCTTTGTTTCTGCATCTTCACATTGCCTGATTGTTATCTTTTGTTAAATACTATTTTAATTTTTCAAAATTTATTTTTAAAAACATTTAGTTTATATTGGAATATAGTTGTTTAAATTTTCTGTTGGTTTTAGGTGTATAGCAAAGTTTTTCAGTAATACACATGTATACATTTTTTCAAATTTGTTTCCCATTTAGGTTATTAGAGAGTATTGAGCAGAGTTCACTGTGCTATAGAGTAGGTCCTTGTTGGTTACCTGTCTTAAATATAGCAGTGGATTCATGTCAGTCCAAAATTCCCAACCTGTTTCTCGTCTCCGCACCCTTCTCCCCTGATAACCATAAGTTCATTATTCCAGTCTCATGTAATAAAATAGAAACTATAAAATAGTTTGTTTCTATTTTATAAATAAGTTCATTTGTGTCATTTTTTTTATTTCCACATATTAAATGATATCATGATATTTGTTTGACTGACTTCACTTTATTATCATAATCTCCAGGTCCATCCATGTTGCTACAAATGACATTATTTTATTCTGTTTCATAGATGAGATAGTGAAGGACAGGGAAGCCTGGCATGCTGTAGTCACGGGGTCGTAAAGAGTCGGACATGACTTAGTGGCTGAGCACCAGCATCCATTCCATTGTATATATGTACCATTCCCCCGTCAATGGAAATCTGGGCTGCTTTCCTGCCTTTACTATTGTAAACAGCACTGCAGTGAGCACTGGTGTGCATGTGTCCTTATGAGCTATGTTTAGCTCTGGATATATGCCCAGGATCGGGAATGCTGGATCATATGTCCGCCCTGTTTTTAGTTTCTTAAGAAGCCTCCATATTGTTCTCCATAGTGGCTGTACCAATTTACATTAACCCTTGAACTAGCCTTGAGAGCCTCAAGAGAGACCTGGAAAACTAAAGCAAAAGCCTTTACACCAAAGGGACACAGGGGCTTGTACAGTAAGTCCCTTACATGCAAATGAGTTCTGTCCTGAGAGCGTGTTTGTAAGTCCAGTTGGTTAAGTCCAACAAAGTTGGCCTAGGTACCCAGTTAACACAGTGAGCTGTATAGTTCTTTACTGTAATAGGTTTATAATGTTACACTAATAGTACGTGAAAAGAAACAAATACAAAAATGAAGAAAGCATTTTCAATCTTATAGTACAGTAACTTGAAAAATACAGTGGTACATACAGTACAACAGCTGGCAAAGAGGGGCTAACATCTAGTGAACAGGCAGAGGGAGGACTGACCTGATGGAGACGAGGCGGGGATGATAGATTTGATGGATCATCAGCAATAGGAGATGGAGGACATGCTGCAGTTTCACTCACTCCTGATATTGATGGAACGTACCTTTTCATTTTGAAAGTTCACTACTTGTATGTTTGTGTGGTGGGGACTTGCTGTAGATAGTTTAAATCTCCCCCCTTTTCTTTAATACCCTTCAATATTGAAGACAATGAAGAAAAGAAAGGGAGTGAAGTTTTGGATAAAGAGATTAATCACAAACTCAGCAGAGGAACTCAGTATTAGAGGGATTCAGTTTCATTACTGCCATTCAGTAGGTTAGATTAGACAAATGGGGAGAAGTGTGTGGTTCCATAACCATAGTGACAGGGCAGCAGAAATGAATTTGAACCCAAATACTTTGATTTTGGATGATATATTTAAACTTTACTACAGAAGTCAAATAGTTACAGTAGCTTTTCAAGAACCTTTGAATTCCAGGCTCAGCCCTTACCCATTGTTATAATTGGAATTTCTTTACTTCTTTTAGAAAGATTGGTCAGTGTGATTCTAAATATCCTGATCCAAATAGCTCTATTCTACTCTTAGTCTTTGTAGGAGAGAGGAAAAAGGTTTAAAATGAAACCAAAAGTACAATATTGGTGATGAATATGAAAAAAGTATAGGGAAATGTTATTCCTAATTGCTAATTAGGGAGAATGAATTTACTGTTTTTTGAGAAACTGACTACATTAAGCATAATTAATCCTGTTCATCATGTGTTTTCTTACAGAAACATGAAATTGGTTATACATCTCTGAGATTTGAGTTGTTTCATTGCTACTTAATTGCCAGTTGACTATTTGAGTCAAATAAACTGGGATTTGCACTTGCTCACTAGTGGAAAAAATTGCCAGACTGTTAAATGACTTTTCTTTCTCCCCTTCACTGAAATTAAGACAATTTATTACTAATTACAATAGTATATTATGCATTCCTTAATGAGAATGTGTTGACCTTCCCATTTTTACCCCAGCATTGTTCTTTGCTTCACAAATCACCAGCTGCACAAGCATAATGGGATTAGTAATATAGAGAACAGCTAGACCAGTGATGTGATATATTAATTTTTGACAAAAGAGAAATCCTAGAAAGTCTGAGGGTAATAGCTCAAGTTTTTCATGAATCAGCTAATATGAAAAAGCAAACTTTTGAACATTTATCTTATAAGTAATCATATAATAGATGCAGTCATCAGGAAGTAAAATTGACAAAGACTGTGGGTAGGATAATAATTTTTTAACATTTTGACCTAGGAAAATTGTGCTTAATAGAAACACTTGAATTGAAAGAAAACTAAGAGTTGATGCTTGCTATGGTCACAATATTTAATAAAACCCTCCATGAAGTATACTCAGAGAAGGCTTGAACCTGAAAATAATTTTAACAAAATAAAAATGAAGTCAGAAAAAATCACTACTTAATAGTGTTGGATAGACTATTGGTCAATAAATTGGTTTGATGGAGTTTACTCCAAAATTAAGAAAAAATCATCTGTGTTGGCATAATGTGAATATGGTCCTCACCACCATGAAGTCAAAACATCCTCAGGATCAAATAGCAGAGTTCAAACAGAGTCAAAATTGTTCTGGACTTGTACAGGACATTCAAATATACAATGTAAGCCACAAAACATTGTTATGAAACACTGCATATCATGTCCCTTTGACATTTTATTTCAAATATCAACCCTATTCTGCACCCAGCTCTGTGCAAACTTCAGCCAGTCATGAACTCTCTCAAGCTCAGTTTCCTCATAAATAAGATGGAAATATCATATTCCCTTGATTCATTGTGCAGAGATAATTTAGTAACAGGTAGTTTGGCATGTGATTAATCACTTAATAAATGATAGTTTCCTTAATAAAGATAACTCTGTTCCATCCCATTGTAAGTCTCCATCATGCTGAATAGTAGAATTCTCACCATTCTTTCTAAACTCTAAGACTTCTTTTAAAACCCTTCATGACTTTTCTTCCTAATCATGTTAGATTTAAAATTGATTCTCTGCTCTGAAGCCTTCATCCCTATCCTAACTATTTGGAAAATAAAGTATGAAATTGTCAACAGTGACAGGGCAAACCAAGACACAAACCTCCCTGTCAACTGGATTAGCCTCTCTACCTAATATTTCTGACCCCACCCTCTTTCCAGGTTTTGCAGCAGGTTGTCAGAGGCCAACCTGTAAAAAAACTCTAGTTCCCTTCCCTGGGAACAAAGAGGGGCTCCCTACACAGTGATGCCTTCTATTCTGGTGCCTCTTTCCCTCCACCCTCTCAAGCCCCCATGAAGGTGGCTCCAGAGATAGTATCCGAGGTAAACTGTGGGAAGAATATAACTGCATGTTGTTAGTGGTTTAGGTCTACTGAAGGAGTCTCCATCAAGTAAAATAAAAAACCTAATGGCCTGTGAATAGATTTATATCTGAAAAATTTGACCAAGCCAAATTTAAAACTTAGTATTAGAGTTCAATCTTACAACCTTTTTTGGTTGTTTTTACTTACATCTGAGCTTCCCAGGTGTCTCAGATGGTAAAGAATCTGCCTGCAATGCAGGAGACCTCGGTTTCATCCCTGGGTGGTAAAAATACTCTGGGGAAGGGCATGGCAACCCACTCTGGTATTCTTGCCTGGAAAATTCCATGGACAGAGGGGCCTGATGGGCTACAGTCCATGGGGTTGCAAAGAGTTGGACATGACTGAGCACCTAACACTTTTCACTTGCAAATGATTGAAATTGACAATGATATAAAAGCTGATCATGTCAATATATGGCAAAAACCACTACAATATTGTAAAGTAATTAGCCTCCAATTTAAATAAATATTTTTTACAAAGTGATCCAAGACAGTGATACTATGGAAAGTAATAAGTCATACTTTATGAAATAAGTTAGATGATAGGTATCTTAGAGATAGTTATCTAGTTTCAATGTTAAATTTTAGAGCTGAAGCCCCCAGAATTGAATGACCTCTCTGTGGCCCCGTGGAGGTAGGGTTAGGATAGCTGTAGCACTTAAAGTGTCTGATATAGGTAAGACTTCAGAGCTTGATGTCTGAGGACCGCTGCTTGAATTTCCTGTTCTCTCTTTAACATCTTATGGAAAGTAGGGCTTGAAT